>PVIY010002350.1:0-128353 GCA_004026745.1 Myrmecophaga tridactyla | reverse complement strand
TTCCTATGGAACATGGGAAAACAATGGCAACGTCTCCCAGTCCTTCTCTCCAAAATATCTCAGGAATTCTGTGGGTCTTTGTTTGTTTCTCCCAGGCCATTTCTGTCTAAGCTCTCTCTTGCTCTGTGAGCTCTCTTAAAGCACTCCAGTATCTCTAAGTTTTTGGATCCCCTCATCTACATTATCCCAGGGCAGTTCTGTGATTTCAACCTCAGGAAATGTTGGCCACCTTTTGATCCATGTTTCAGCCAACCATCCAAACAAACTGTTAATGTCTTTTCTAACCCCTCAAGCTATAACATTGAATGCAGAATCTCTGTTTAGTGGGCCCATATCAATAAATTCAGCCTCATACAGCTTTATATTCCTCCCACCATTATCCAACATCCTTAAAATCCA
The DNA here is from genome assembly GCA_004026745.1 of Myrmecophaga tridactyla. Classification (NCBI taxonomy): domain Eukaryota; kingdom Metazoa; phylum Chordata; class Mammalia; order Pilosa; family Myrmecophagidae; genus Myrmecophaga; species Myrmecophaga tridactyla. The sequence continues at coordinate 127,954 of PVIY010002350.1, read as the reverse complement.
TTGCCACACATATTCCCCTGATTTCTGTCTATATAAATTAGAAAAGTCATGCAGTTCTTTTGGAGTAAAACGTACCTCTTACAGGTGACACTTTGTACCTCGCCTTTTGGGGCCTATTGGGACTTTAGTCTAGTTATAGGTCTGGAAGAAATGAGGAGTGGTGGAGGGTCATGAAAAGAATTAGAGTATCTTCCAAGCCATTTACTTCAGGGCATTCATTTGTTTCATCTGGTGAAACAGGATTAATCACTCCAGGGTTAATCCCTTCAGGTGGAGGTTGGATGGTCGACTCCTCAGGGCAGCTAGAGGGGGGCAGTTATGTCTTCAGGGCAGACTATTAAAGAGTTATCTAGGAAAGAGTCAGCACAATCTAGGGTTTTTACCTCTCCACAGCCATCATTATCAGTCCATATGTGGCCATCCCAGTTTTCAGGGTCCTAGTCCTTTCCAATCAATGCCCTCACTTTATAACAGACACCATGCAAGATTATGATTTTGGTTTACATTGTACAGTTGCTACCCTAACAATGAGACTCTGAGTCTGATTTTCAGAAATCTCAAGTCTGCAGCTACAGGAAATAAAATTTTCCTTCAAGGTAGTCATAGAAACTTTTACATCTGCTATAAGGTGCGTAAGCTTCTCATTTGAAGCCTTCAGCTCATCCCTTTCCCTCATGAATGTGTATAGTGTATAGAACAACACCAAGTCAACATCTCTATAACTCCTAATTCAACAAAGTTCTATAAATGTGTCAAAAACATTATCTCCCAGAGGCTGGCTTTGTATACATGAAACATTAGCAGAATCCAATGGTAATATTTTGCCAGTTCACCCCATGGATTGACAGTGTCATTCTGATTATGGGAAACAGAGTCTTTAGTGCCTCTGAGTCAAGTCAGAGTAGAAAACCAATTGTAAAAACCCTTTTTAAGATTCTGTTTCCTAAGAACCATTCCTAGTACTAAGCTGCATTATCTAGGGTTCACTAGAGAAACATAATCAGCAGGAGATATCTGTAAATATAAAATTTATAAAAGCATTTCACATAACCATGGGGATATAGAATCCAAGGTCTGTAGGGCAGGCCACAAGCTGGCAACTCCCATGAAGATCTGTCATCAGACCTGATATTTGGCTGTTTGAATTAGTTAACCAGATCTGCAAGTGGAGCCTGGCTGAGCTCCCTTTTCCTTGCTTCTAGTAGAGAAGTCTTCTGTTTCCTACCAGGAAGTGACTCCAAGTCAGACTGCCATGCCAGTGGAATAGGGGCACCAGCCTTCACAGCCTTGAAGGATTTTCTTACAGCTGCAATTTATCAGCATTTTCACTCATTCCTGGCTGGTGTACAGAGTGGTCTACAGAGTCCCCCAAACGTTTGCTTAGAAAAGTTCCTGGCTATTTTCTAGCTGCCCTGGAGGACAGACTAAGTCCATCACCTTCTTATGCTGCCATTCTTCTTCCAGTCTTAAAACTGGAATATAATATAATATATTATATTCTTATATTAAGAATATAATATATTTTTATATTAAAAATAAACAAAATTTTTTTTATAAAAAACAAAGATATAGCTTTAAATATTGTAGTAGGTGGAATTAAGTATCCCTAACAAACACAAGTTCTTTAATCTTATTTTGCAATCCTGTGAGTGTTAACCCCTTGTACATAGAATCTCTTGAAGATGTTATTTTTAGGTAACATGTGGCCCAATTGATTGAGGTTGGGTCTTAACCCTGATTACTTGAATCCTTTAGAAGTTGAAGAAATTCAGACATATCTGGAGAGAGCCACAAGTAGGAGCTGGAAGCTGGAAGTCAATGGAATGCAGAAGAGAACGGATAAGACATGACCACATGACATGAGGCAGGGAAACAAGCCAAGAACCCCAAGCATTGCCAGTAGCCACCACCACTGTGTTACAGACCTTGAGGAGAAAGGTTTGCCTTGCTGGGACCTGATTTTAGACTCCTTTTAGCCTCAAAATTGTGAACCAATAAATTGCCATTGTTTATACTAACTCATTGTATAGTATTTGTCATAGCAGGTATCAAATTGAGACACGTTACATTATTGAAGATGTTTATTATTGATAAGGAAGTTTTACTTAGTATTTAAAGTATTCAGTGGGCTTGTTGTAATTAAATGCTGTTTATGATGCATTGCACAGTGTACCAATATGATCAATGTCAATTAAATAAATAATTGATTGCAATTTGTAATATACTTTTTAAAAATATCAACTTAATCTGTAAGTATATGAAATAATTACATCAATAGAATGATTGTGGAGCAGAAAGGACATACAATTGATATTATTTGAGGAAAGTACATTATTATTTTACTTAGTCAGGGGGTTAATAAGATATTTGAAAATCATTTTGTTTACTCCATCACTTTTAGGCAAAGCTAAGAAGTTTACAGCTTTTTGTCAAAGAAGGATGCAATTTTTAAATTAAATTTTTATAAATGAGACTAATTTTAAGTAAAATGGAGCAAACTTCAAAACAAAGTATGTCTCCCCTAAAAAAATCTGACTATAAAACACATTTCTCTTATCAAATGATATTTTGAGAGTAATTATTTTTTAAAACAAAATTTGTTTTCATATAAAATTTGGCCTGTGATTGTGATAGTATTTATAGATAATAAATGAAGAAATACTTTAAAAGGAATATAATGAGGATACATTATTTATTTTCTTAAATGGATAATAATTGTTATATAGTTCAAATATTCTATTGACATTATAATCCTACAGATAAGGGCTGCATTTCCTTGGGATGGAGTCTTGGGAGAAGGGAATAAGATCAACATATTGCCTGACTCGAGCTTATATCGCTAACTCTTTCCACAGCACTTACACATTTTCCTTTCTTCTAATTGGGTTTGTTTATCTTGCATAGCATCTTTACTTGGTTTATTTAGTAGCTCCTTTAAGGCCTATTCAGGGTTGTTCATCTTTATTAGCATTCTTTTTTGAAAGAGACAAAAACTATATATATATATGTATATATATATGTATAGTTACCATAATATATTTTTTGTAAAGTGTCATATTCACACTGTGACTTTATTTCTAAAAAGGTGTAGCTCTAAACTAGGATAATCAGACCTTATTCCCATGGTTGTGTAGAGTTTCCTATTTTTAATGTTATCTAACAGAAATTGAACACAGTAGTACAGTGATTAGAAATTTTGCACTTCTGCCTTTCCTTATTTCTGTAGTATAGTTATATTAATCCGTTTAGCACATTATTAGTTTGAAATTAAAATCAATTAATTAATAAACATAACTTATTGCTTCCTGCAATATGACACATTACTGTACTGGGAATAGGAGAAGTAGAAGACAATGCTGTTTGAATTCATGCTATTAATAAAATCAGAAGGTACTGGCGTGGATCTTCTTAGCCTTGGATAACTCATTTTGTCCTTCCTTAACCTCAGTTTCCTCATCTATAAAAGGTTGTGTTTGAAATTAAGTTGCAGTTTCTAGCTGGAACATTCTGCAGTTCCGTAATTCTAGGTCACCTACTCTCTCTTCTCTGATTTTCTAGAGCTTCTAGTTTTGTAATTATAGATCTAGTTGATATCATAATTTCTCTTATCTTCCTAGATTCCTAATGCTAAAATAAAGCCATCCTCCCTCCATATTTGCCTTCATCTTTATTCTATTTATAATTAGGTTTTTAAGTATGCCCTATATTCCTTAGTTTTATTTAATTTTACTAGTACTGACTGTCTTAGCATATATGTCTAATTTTTGAGGAGATATGATTTCAGTGTGATTATGTGTTTATATTACTACCTAGATTATTAAAAAAGAAGGACATATCAAAACCATGATTAAGGTTTGTTTGAGTTAAATTTGTTGTAGAATTCACTGCTGGGAAAATATGCTCCTCTTGTTCCCCCTCAATTTGTTGATGACTCACTTTTTATTCCTGAAAGTAATAGAGGAAACTATAAGATATTTATATATTTTACTGAACCATTAACAACAGCGTTGAAAATAATGACAATCTCATTGTTACTTTTATTTTATTATGAATATTTAAAATAGTTTATGAGATTGTTCTAAATATGATTTATTTAATAAAGTCAAATTGATATAAGAAATACTAAGGCTGAGGCCAGGTAGAACATTTTTCCATAGTTTTTGAAGTTCATTACACTCTCTTCTTATGTAATTTAAAGACTTCTTTTACTGATGAAATATTAGTAAATTGGGTTTGTAAAGTAAGTATTCCATATACTTTATTCTCAGGAAAAAACATAGTTTTGACAATCAATGCATTAAATGTAATGAGGGTGTTTGTGGCAATAAAGACAGAGTGTCAAGGTCACTAGAATGTCACATGCTCGCTATTTTTCATTCTTGTTAATTTGCACACAAAGGCTTAAAGAGCTTTGGGCAAACTGCATCAAAGAAAAGAACAGCACTTTTGCACCAAAACTAATGCAAAATTATTTGAAAACTAGAGTGTTCTTTTAGCATACAATGATGGAAGGATGAGAGGTTTTTTTATTTTTTTTTTTTAATTTGCATATGAGCAGGAGGCACCAGGGATCGAACTCCAGACCTCCAGCACGGCAGGTCGGAGCTCTGCCTGCTGAGCCACGGCAGCCACCCATGGATGAGAGGTTTTATATAATAAAATATATGCTTCTATGTATAGATCTTTTCCCTCTTTATTGTTCATATTAACTACACCCAATTCAGTTTTTATTCTGTTCACAATTTCTAAGACTGGGTAAATACGTTGGTCATGTAAGGGTTTGGTAATATGAGAACAAGCTGAATTTAGGTTAACACATAATATTTCCATGTATTTTTGTAATGACGTGCATGAAAATGCATGCAAATAATATCTTTCACAATGTATGGGTGAATAAATTAAGGAAAAGGAGAGTTTATGCAGCTATATATATAGACCTCCGATATCTAGGTCTATATGTGGTAAGGGGGCCAGTACAAAGGTCAATTAGTCCACCCATTTGATTGTCATCACAACCGATACTGATTCCTGTGGTTGAATTGATCTGGCTGTGATGTACATTGAGTCTTAGGTTGCACAAAGGAGATACTCACTAAATGTGCATGAGAGAAAAAGATGTCATTTCCCAGAAGGAAACATGACCAAATGTTTTCTTTGGTGCTCTCTTCTGTCAAATAGTCTGTAGATGCTTGACAAATGTCGAACTAAATTAGAAACACTCTGTTGATAGTTAAATTCAAGTCATTAATATATCATTCAAGATAAAGTATGTAGAACTTGAGTTTTTAACTGGAGTTTTAAGTTTACATAGCTTGTCTTGGGTTGTCACAACTAGTAAGGGGCCAAGCCAGCATTTGAACCCCAAAATACACTGTGCTGTCTTTTGAGAAGGAATAAGGTTTTTAGATTTTTCAGAATTTTCAGAGGAGATTTTGACCAAAAGACAATAATTATCTATTGGAGTGAACAACTAGACCAAAAAAATACTGCTTTTGTTAGACATGATGCTGCTTGGAAAGTTGGGGCTTCACCATAGCTCAGGAAAGTCTTATGTAGTCACTTGTGGTCACTTAGATGTTAGGCATTTTTGAAGTCTACCTAATAAAATGCCAACAATATATTCATTTAATATGACCACCAAGGGTGCCATATTGCATACTGAATACAATAAATGGATAAAAGAAAAGAAACAAGATTCTGGCAAAGCAGATAGAATGAACTGATCAAAATCTGGGAGAAAGTTTCATTTTAAATAGAGATCACAGGATTATTCAAGTTCAGTTACTTGTGTTGAATCTAGAATGAAACCATGCAAAATCTGGTTTGTTACATGGTTCACAGTGTTGACAAGAAAGCTTCACTTCCTTGGAGGAAGCAATATTTTACGTGGTTCGGAGTCAGTAATGATTTTCTTCTGTACTAGCATATTGTGAACAGTATTTTCAGTAGCATCTTTCTAATAAATATAATGGCAGTTTCAAATCTATACCGTAGTATCCTGGTTCTTACAGTGTCTTTTGTGGCAGCTGAGGGAGCAGTGCAGTTAGTTAAAGATACTTCAGTGTGTTTCTGAAGACCCCTAAACTACTGAGTTCAAATACAGCACCTTCTATGAGCCAGGTTCATTCAGAATAAGATCTGGGAGATTCAGAAAAATCGATGATGATGATGATAATGGTAGTGTGTGTGTGTGTGTGTGTGTGTGTGTGTGTATTTAGACATTTTATAAAAATATTGATGCAGAGATTATTTAAACTTCATGGTAAGGCATGAAGAAAGTAATGTTTCTGTATTGCTAATCAAAGGTTAAAAATAGACTTTTGGACAAAATCCTTGATAACCTTTGTTGAAAATGGGTAGTCTCTAGCAAGAGGCTGGATTCCTCTGATTTTATGGTCATTCTGCTGTTAAGCCAAGGGCAAATCTGCTCAGAAGCAAGAATGTTGCAACTAAAATCTGACACATGATAAAAATGAATGAGTGCCATCTTGTTAAAGTTGCTCATCATGTGATGTGGTCAGAATATTTTCAGAGTGACTAGAACCTCAAAATGGCCAAAGAAAATCTCACTAATATAGATTTAGGTAGCAATTAAACAACTTATGGTGATTAAATGTATAAAATGATCCGTCATGATTTTTTAGTAATATCTGAAATTTTGCACTTGTTTATGCCCCTGTTATGAGGTGTCATTCAAGTTGTGATTAATTGTTGATTTGGTTGTGTCTTCAATAGTAGGTCAAATCTCTGACCCCATTTAATTTCTTTTTGTTTCTTTTCTCTTGGTGTGCTCAGTATGTATTTATTGAATGAATGAGTGAATAAAGGAATTAATAAATGAAAAATGAACATAAGCACATTTAAAAATTGTATAATAATTGGATTATCAAACTTTTCAAAAAACATATTATTTGATAAAAATTAAAGTTTTGGTTGCACATCTGTTTTTTTTTTCCACAACATGAAATTTAGTAACACTCAAAAAAAAATCACCATTTAGAAGATGATTTAAGGATAGGAAAATGCTCATGGTATGGTGTTAAGTGCAGTTACAAATTATATATATAATATGCCAAGCAGCACACACTCAGAGGGAAAAATATAAAAGAAAATAAACCATAATATTGGCAGTGGTTATCATCTGGGTAAGGAATTCATTATAGAATCATTCTTTTCAGTTATCTTTATTGAGCAATTCTATAAACATAACATTCACCCTTAAAAGCACAGAGTTCTAAGAGTTTTGAGGACAGCAGTTTTATGAGTATTGTGTGGCCGTGAAACCACCATAATCAATATAAAGAACTTCCATCACCCTTGAGGGTTCAACATGCTCCTTTGTAGTTATCTCATCCATTTCCACCACATTCCTAGCTCCTCACCATAATTGTTTGCTTTCTTTATAGCTTTGTGTTACCTCAAATATCATATTCAGGTATCTTGCAGCATGCCGTTTAAAAATCTGACTTCTTTCATTTAGCATCATGCTTTTGAGATTCATCAGTGTTGTTAGAGATATATCCATATGTATTTTTTTCAGTTTGGTGTGATTTTTAATAAAATTGCTATTAATATTCATGGCAGGTGTTTGTATAAGCACGTGTTTTTCTTGTTGTCGTTGTTTTGTTTTGTATTCATTTTCTCGTGGATAAATACCTAAAAGTAGGAGTGATGGGTTGTATGAAAAGTGAATGTTTAATTTTAAAAGAAACTGTCAAATTATTTTCCAAAGTGATTGTATCAAATTGCATTTCAACCAGCAGTATATAGGAATTCCAATTGTTCTGCCTACTTGCTAGCACTTGGTATTGTTAGTTTTGTTGATACTGTTGTGTTAACCATAATAACGGGTTAGTAGTAGTACTTATTTTGGTTTCAATTTTCATATACCTGATAAATTCTGATATTGATCACTTTTTCTTGTGCTTATTTGCCATTTATATATTATCACTTGGGTATGTATTTGAATTGTTTTGCCCGTTTTAAAAATTAGATTGTTCGTTTTCATTATTATTTAAATAAGTATTTTGTTGTTTACAGTATATGGATGAGTATACTTTATTATATTTATATCTAAGCAGTAATTTTTGCTATAATAAATGAAACTGTGTTTTTAGATTGTTTCTTATTCCAGTTTCTAGTTATTCATTGTTAGTATACAGAAATACAGTGAATTTTTATATGTTGAGTTTATAGTCTGTGAGCTTGTTAAATTCATATCTTAGTTCTTATAGCTTCACTTTAGATTTTCTTTGTAGAAATTCATGTCTTCCTTTCAAAACTGTGTGCCTTTTGTTTATTTCTATTTACTTATGGCACCAGCTAGGACCTCCGGGACATAGTTGAATAGGACAGTTAGAGTGGACGTCTTGCCTCGTTTCTCATCTTTGAGGAAAGACATTCCATCTGTCGTTAGCACAATGTTAGGTGTAAGCTTTTTGTAGATACCCTATGTCAGGTTGATGAAATCTCCTTCTATTTTAGCTTGCTGATTATTTCTATTATAGATATAGATTTAATTTTATAAAGGCTCTTACTGAGATACATGTATGCAATGATCACATGGTTTCTCTTTAGTCGTGATATTACAAATAACATTGATCAGTTTTCAATTAATGAATCAATCTTGCATTCCATGGATAAAATCTGTATAGTCATGATGTGTTACATTTTTTGTATTTGCTAAATTTCATTTGTTACTATTTTGTTGAGGACTTTTGCATCAATGATTATGAGGGAAATCAGTTTATGGTTTTATTTTCTTGCAATAAATAAACTATCAGTGGTACACTGGTACCAGTATAATGCTGTCCTCATAAACTGTGTTGGGAATTATTCCTTCCTCTTCTATTTTCTGGAGTTGTTTACCAGAATTGGCATCACTCTTTCATTCAGTGTTTGGTAATATTTGCTAGTGAAGCCACCTGGTCTCTGGACACTTAAGTTTTCCTTTCCTGGAAGTTTTTAATTTGTGAATTTAAATTGTGTAGTTATAGGACAAATGGTAATCTATTCCTTTTTGAGGGTGATTTAGTAGTTAGTCTTTTTAAAGGAATTGTTTATTTTTAAGTTATCAAATTTGTAGGCACAAATTTTTTTTTTTTTGGTAATAGAACTGTTATCTTTTCATGCCAGTGGTATCAGTAATTTCCTTTCTTTCATTCCTGATGCTGGTGATTTTTTGCCTTCTGTTTTTCATTCTTATCTTTCTGGTTAGAAGTTTAACACTTTATTGAAGAGTTTTAAATAACTGTTTAGTCATTTTTCTTTATGTTCAATTCTACTGTTTCCTACTCCTGCATTATTTCCTTATTTCTGCATGCTTTGTGTTTAATTTGCTTTTTTCTTATTTTTTAAAAGATAATGCTTTTATATCATCCATTTGTGAAATATTTCCCTTTTATAACAGAAGCATTTAACCTATAAATTGCTCTCTCAGCATTTCTTTGGCGGTGTCTAATACATTTTAATATGCTGTGTTTCCTATTTATTCAATTAAAATCTATTTTCTTTAACTTCTAAAAACATAGTATATAATTTACTCATGTTTGGGGATTCTTTTCAATAATTTTCTAGAATTTAAATTCAGTTGAATACCATTGTAGTCAGAAATTGTGTGATTTTTAATTATTTAAAATTTGTTGAAGTTTTTGTTATGGCCCAGAATTTGGTCTCTCTTGGTCAATGTTCCCTGTGCATTTGAAAAGAATATATGTTCTGTCATTGCTGGGTGGAGTGTTTATAAATGTCAATTAGGTCAAGTTAATTCATAGTGTTGTTCATATATATTGTTAATGACTCTCTGTTCATTTGTTCTATAGATTACCTAGAAAGGCATATGGAAATCTACAACTACAATTGCAGATTTTCTATTCTATTTCTTTTCTCAGTTTTACCTTTTTTTTTTTTCATGTCTTTTTAGTAGCATGTAGTTTTAGGGATGATATATTTTCTTTGGTACTATGAAAGTTCCTTTCCTGTCCTTGATATATTTCTTTCTCTGGAGTCAGTTTCTTTATGCATTAATATAGCCACTCAAGTTTATTTTCAATATTTATTTTTATGATATGTCTTTTTCCATCCTGATAGTTTTAACCTATTCAGATCTTTACCTATGTTTTTGTATATAAAATACAGTTTATATATAGAATACATGTCCTGTAGACTGGATGCAGTTGGAATTTATTATCCAAACTTGATATTTCTATATTTTAAATACCACTTACATTTATTGTGATTTTTGGTATTAAAATCTCCCATTTTGCTAATGTTTATATTCCATTTGTCCTTTGTTGATTTAACTGCCTGCTTTTGCATTATTTTTCACGATTCCATTTTACCTCCCTGATTATCTTATTATTTAATTCTGTTTGTAAATTTTTTGTTCTCTTGAGTTTACAATATACATCTTTAATTAGTCTACCTTCAAATAATATTATATCATTTCTCATATACTGTAAAAATTGGAAATATACTTCCAATTTTTATCTCCTTTTATTCTATTTATATAATTGTTATATAGTTTGCTTTTGTTATACTTAAACCCCAAGTATATTGTTACTTTTTTTTATTTAGACAGTAAATTATCTCTTAAAAATTAAAAATAGGTAAAGATGGTATTTTATATTTACCTCAATTTTATCTGTATCCAGAATATTTCTTTTCTTTTCTTTCTTTTTTCATAGGTCTATGTTTCTGTGCTGTATCGTTTTCCTTCTGCCCTAAGAATTGTATTTACTATTTCTTGAATCACAAGTATGCTGAATGTATTCTCTCAGCTTCTATTTTTCTGAAAAAGTCTAATTTTTCTTCAATTTTGAAAAATATGTTTGCTGATTACAGAATTCTAGGTTAATAGTTTATCTCCATCCCTTACACCTTCCCCCATAGTTTTAAGAGTTTGGCAGCCTATTGTTTTCAAGTGTCCATATTTTCTGATGAGTAAATTGTTTTAATTCTCAGTTTTGCTCATTGGATTGTAATCTGACTTTTTCTGTGGCTGAATTTAAGATTTTCTCTTAATCATTGTCTTCAGCATTTGAAATATGCTTTCATTCTTGGTGTGAAGTTTTTTTTTTTTTTAATTGTTCTTGGTTTGTTCTACTGGGCATTATCTGAGCTTCTTGGAGCTATGCTTTCTGTTGTATATTATTTTTGGAAATCTCTCACAAATATCCTTTCAAGTATTTCTCCTGCCCTGTTTTATCTCTCTTTTTCCCTTCTGAGATTCCAGTTGCAGTAAGGCTAAGGCATTTCATACTGTTCTGCAGTTTTTAGATGTTCTTATCTTTTCAGCTCTTTACTTTTCTTTTTGTACTTCCAGTTGTGCAATTTCTATTGGCTAATATTCAAATTTCTTGATTTTTATCTTTGACTATATTGTCTACCAATAAACCCATCAAAGGTATTCTTCAGCTCCTTTTTTATGTTTCTTATTTCTAGCATATCCATTTTAATTATTCTGTAGTTTACTTTCTAAAAAATTATACCTGATTATTCATCTTGTCCATCTTTCCACTATAGCTTCAGACATATTGATCACAATTATGTTAAATTCCTGTGATAATTCTAATAACTGTGTTACCTCTGAATCTGGTTGTCTTAACTGCTTTGAATTTTAACAGTTTCTTCTTTTTTTTTTTTTACCTGGCTTTTTGTTGTTGTTGCCTCTCTTTTAACTTGGTGAATTTTGGAAATCATGTGTAGAATGGTATTTACTTAGGGGCTACATAAGTGCTTACAGTGCTTATGTCTGTAAATGGCTCGACACTTTTGCTGTACTGTTAATGTGGGTGGTTTTAGGACTCTTGTGTTTTAGTTACCTTTAGTGCATCATCAGATTTAAATTCTTCTAGGGCTACTTTGTGCTTACAGTGAGTGTTTCTGCTCCACCTCATAATTTGTGCTTTCCCTGTGTGCTTGGCGTTACAGGAATCTCTGTCCATTCTCTTGCTTGTTGTGCTAGACTTGTGCTAGAAGGCAGGGGGGTGGGTTGTCTCTGCTTTCTTTTTTGGCTATTGCCTCATTCTTAAAGAGGTCCTATATGCTTTGGTCTCAGGGATAGAACTATGTCGGTAATATAGTTAAATTCCACCTGCATCTTAAATGGTTCTTTTGTGGACAAGAGTTTTCTGCATCTCTGCTGGCAGTAGATACTTTAATAATATGGATATAGGATCCTGGGCTCAGCATTGTTTTATTCTTCTCCCCCACTGAATTTTTATTTTTTTTTTAAATTTGTCCTTTCACCTAGTGTGATAGGTTTTCACTTGTACTCTGCTCCTAAGGTTTTTGTCCCTTAGAGGACAAAGGTCTGGGCGAACTTTGTTCTCTTCCTGAAGCTCTGTCTACAATCACCTTCAGGATTGTACACAACCATGGAAGCTTTCTCTAGTCCCCTGTGCTATTCCTCATCTTCTGATAAGTACCTATTAGAGGTCTGTGGAAAAGAGTCTAAGAGTGGATGCAAATGCCTTGGGGATTCTATACTTTCACACTATGTAGTCTTTATAAATTTATTTAAAGAAATTTAGCTCAGTTGTTCTTTCGAATTCCTATGGTGTCTTGCATCTCATACTTCTGTGTTCTGCTCACATCTTGTATCTCCTTGTAGGTAGCTAAGCTTCCTTAGATTTCAGACTACTTGGTTACTCTGGGACATCAGCTCTTTGATGGGTATAGGAAAATGTTCATATAGGTTCTGCCTATATAAAAATCAATTGGAAAGCAATTTGCTTGGTGTCAAGTCTCATATATTGGGGAAAAAATGAACAAATGTGTAATACTTGTTTGTTGTCTAGTCATTTATAAAATCAAATGTTTTATGCTAAACAAAACTCATAATATTAATTCAAGAAATATTATACATTCTTAGCTAATTGGCAGAAAAGTACATTTGGTTCTTCTTTTCCATGACAAGCACTAGGAACTATAGATTACTAATGGAATTATTATACTTATTTGGAAATTAGTACTAGATTTAGAAATATATATATAAATAGGAAAGTTAGGCTTTAGGCTGACCATAGATGCTTTTGTTTCTTAACTAAATAGCATTGTTCATTACATAATGCTCTTTAGCCTTATATCCACTCTCCCTAAATACCATTTTTAAAAACATTCTATTTGAAATATACTAGTAAGCTCTTCGAATAAAAATAGTATTTCCACTTGATGTTTTTGTCAACTTCATGGTCTCATGCAGGATTGGTGGAGTTAATCTGTCATTGTTGCATGATATTCAATTGTAACCAAAAATGTAATAATATCTTAATAATTAGGAATATGCATTTTTATTTCACATATTTTCTTTGAGATTCTGGAAAATATTTTCTTTCGACAATATAATTAAGCAACATCTTTAAAAATGTCCCACTGAATGCCTTAGACTTTCTTATGGTTTAAATAAATCAGTAAATGTTATTCAGCTGAATAGCAAAATTAAAAGATTAATGTAAAATATTGATTTAAAAAGTTTGCCTTGATTAATGTAGAAGATTGCATGAATACAGTAATATTAGTATGGTAATTCAGACACTAAATATTTTAAGAAGTTTGTGTTTTTGTTTTTACTTTTGTTTTAACTATTTTAATTGCGATATCTTCACACACCATACCGTCCATCCAAGGTATACAATCAATGGCTCATGATATCATTACATAGATGTGTATTTATCACCATGATAATTTTTAGAACATTTTCATCACTCCAGAAAAAGGAGTATAAAGAGAAACTCCATACATCCCATACCCCTTACACCTCCCTCTCATTGACCACTAATATTGCAATCTACACAATTGTTTTTACCCCTTGTCCCCCCTATTATTTATTTGTCCTTATTTTTTTACTTATCTGTCCATTTCCTGGATAAAGGGAGTGTCAGCCACAAAATTTTCACCGAACACGTGGTCACACTGTAAAGCTACTGGAATACAGCTCAACAGTTTCAGGTGCTTCCTTCTAGCTACTCCAATACAACATAAACTTAAAAAGGGATATCTATATACTGCATAAGAATGATATCCAGGATAACCTCTCAACTCTGTTTGAAATCTCTCCACAAATTTATGTTTTGAATATCCCCTGGGGCAGTCATTGGTATGTAAGAAAATCATACTTTGATTACTACACTTGACGTTGATCTGTTCTACATAAATATATTTGCGTCACCCTATGTAATTATTGAGAAGTCAACGATCAAGAGACTCTTGCACAACAGCCCCTTTTACTGTCCTTCAGTAGTGCCACAGGTGGTGTGAAAACACGAAAATGGACCAGAAGGTTAAAGGGCTCCTAATTCCAGCAAGAAGGAATATGGAGTCATTTACAAAAAAATAAGAGATCTTTGTAAGACAAGAGATAGCATTAAAGAAATGATTAAAGAAAAGTTCCCATGTAATAACTAATTCATATGTCACAGACATGGTTTTGTGCTCCCTTAGAATTGATTTCTGAATCATATGTAATCTTGGTGCTTCTCCAAGCTAGCTTGTCTATTGAACTAGTAGACAGGCCAGGAGGAGTGGAAGACTTCAAGATGAGGGAGAAAGGGGTGATTTGCTTTGGTAACTGGGATTTGGAGGCAGGGGTGAAAGAGAAGAAAAGGCTTTTGTGGAGGACAACACTGGAACTTTCTCAGATGGTGGTCACCTGGCCGGTCCAGACCCCTGGACCTGTGTCAGAAGACAGAGAGACAAAGCCAATATTAGATGATCCATGGCTCATCCGGCCTATGCAAAGGTGCTGTGAGGATTACACTACATTCCTAAACCTTTGGGACATAGAATCCATAGGACCCAATGTTTCCCTGAAAGACCCTCCCTGAGAAGTTGCCATCATCAGAGTTTCTTCTCAGTGAAGACATTAGTGAAATCCACTGGAGCAGAAAAACAGGAAACCGGAAAGAGCTCAGTTGAAACACTCCTGGGAGTTCTAGAAATAACTCCGTAAACCTTATGTAGTATAAGACTAGACAGTATGCATTATGCTCATAAAGTTTATAGCAAGGGAAATTTGACTTTCAGTGTGAATACAACCCCACTGGAGAAAGGCTTACAGCCTTTATCCATCATCAGATTGATCCCAAACATCACTTCCTCAAGGAAGCCTTCCCAGAATTCTCAGATAACATAGTCTCTTATGTAAATAGTAAGTGTCACTTTTTTTCCTCAGTGCTTGTCAGAGTTTGATTAATATGTTGATTAATATTTTCTGTTATTATTATTCTTCCTGTTAGAATATAAGCTCCAGGAGGTAAAGGACCACAGGCCTGCCACATAGTAGGTGCTCAATATTTGCTATATGAATAAATGAGCACGATTGAATGAATGAATGACATTTTCCTAGAGCAGTGTCATGTAAAATTCACTGTTTCTTTACTGGAAATTTATTAGGCTTTTGGAAATTTGTTAGAAATTTCTCTTGATATTTCTTTTCTGACAATTTTTGCATAGGACTCTGGACCATGTCATGGTGGGTGAAGCTTTGTTCAGATTTGACTGAGGAAATTACAGTCAGAATACATGTACTAGAGCTACTAGTTAGAAACAGTAAAAGAAGAAAAGAAATCCATCAACAAGTTAATTTGAAAAACTGATTCCAGATAGCTAGTTTGGTCAATTTTTTTACCCTTTACTGAATTGTCTTAACTAACTGTTTTATTTTTCACCCAGTGTAGCTAAATCTATGTTTGTTGCACACAAGATTATCACTTATAGTTAGCAAATTTTCTCTCTTAAGAACTGGAATTTGACTACCCTATTACTCTAGGTACTTCTGATTAAAATTTCTAACTTTGATTTTTGTATATGGCATGGGACAATGAGTTTGCTCTTACTGGTGTACAAGAATCAAATCTTTAAATGCACATTGAATGTAGATTTCTCATTTCTAAATATTGACAGGTATGCTTTAAAATGAACTTGGATAATTCTGGAAATTGCAATAATTTATAAGTGTGTAGCAATGAGTTGTGAAGAATTAATTCTCTTAGTTTCTGCCTGCTTTATAAAAGCTAATGCAGTAAGCTACTCATGCCTACAAAGTGATATTCTATGACAAAATTATTTCTTTCAAATGGATTTTGTTGTATTTTTTATATTTACCACTGTTCTGTTCTTTATTTTCTTTATTTTTTGGTTAGAGCTAATACTTGAGTATAATTTCACTAACACAATATGGATCTTACTTCTCAAGAAGTTACAACAGACTGTAATCTGTTAATTTTGTTAATTCTCTGACAGTACTTCTTGTTTTAGTTTGCTAAGACTGCCAAAATGCAATATACCAGAAATGGATTGGCTTTTATAAAGGGGATTTATGTAGTTACAAATTTACTGTTCCTTGGAGGAAAGGCAACTACCTTGCACCTGGGTTTCTCTGCCACATGGGAAGGCACACAGTGACATCTGCTGGCCTTCTCATCTGGCTTCTGGGTTCAAATGGCTTTCCCTGGGGCATTTCCCTTCTGCATCTCCAAATGTTTCAGTCTATGTTGACTTTGAGCTCGAGCTGAGCTGTTCTTGGTTATGCTGAGCTGTGATGAGCTGCTTTTCTCTCTTCTGACTCTCCTTATAAGCTTCCATCTAATTAAATTAAATGTCACTCATTGTTATGACACTCCTTTAGCTGACTGCAGATGTAATCAGCCACAGATGAAATTCACATGCTGATGATTTAAGTCCACAGCAACAGAACAACAGGGCACCAACACCTGGCCAAGTTAACACCTGAACCTAACTACTACACTTCTCAATATTATTTATTGATGTTGATTTTTAAGCTTGTGGTGTAAAAAAATAACATGGAATCTTATTTATCTGGTATCATAAGTGAGGGCGGGGTGTTACAATAATACCTGAAAATTATACAAATTGATATATTTATGAGTCCAGTTGAGTCCAATAACTTAAATGAAGGTGAATAGTTAAGTGTGGCAAACAGAAGAATACTTGCTTTTAAAATGCAGATGCTATTGCTTGGCTATAGCTGGTATAGTGAATGCAAATACCCTCAGGCTTTCTGCTTCTTATTTTAATTTCTTTTCCATTCCCAGCTAAGAAAATGGGACTTAAGTTTTTATAAACATCCTCATAACTCAAAATCAGACCGATTAATGTGCAAATCCTGGTCAGCTCCTTAGATGTGGAACCTTAGCTGCCTAATGCCTCCTTTCTAACCTCTGTTTTCTTACATATATGATATTGAAAAAAGCAGTACTAACCTCATAAAGATGTTATGAGGATTGAATGAGAAAAACCATTTACTTCATAGACCACCAAACACTAAGATTTTATAAATAATAACTGTTAAGGGTAAAAGTTGAAAAAAAAATCATAAGTTGGATTGAACTCCAGCTTCTGCATTGATCAAGATTTCATCATACAAAATGTTATACCTGACCTGAGTGTGGCCTACATGTGTGCCTGTGTATATTAGAAAATAAAAAAAGTTACTAGAATATAGGGATAGATGTAGATTGAAAGTGAGCAGAAGCAGAAAGACCCATGACATAGAAGTATGTTTTCTGTTAATTCTATAAACTACCTACCCCAGAAATGTGATACTCCACTCCCATAAGCTTTCTTGGACATCCATTATCCATCTGCCAACCAATCAAAATGCATTTTTTACTTGCCCAAGTTTGATTTCCTCAGGGGACTTTCTAAGTGATTTAGACAAATTTGATGGGTTAAGGTTTTAGTGACATATAACTGCTTCATATGCTCTCTCTTCCAGATAGCATTTCCATTTCAACATAGACCATTATAGTCACAATGAAATTATATGCTATATTAGTCAGAGTTCTCTAGGGAAAAAGAATGAACAGGAGATATTGTAAATAGTATGAGATTTTATAAGTGTCTCAAACAACTGTGGGGATGCATGACTCCAAATTCCACAGGGCAGGCCACAAGCCAGCACTCCAGTGAAGTGTCTTTGATGAATTCCTGAGGAGAGGCTGGCTGGATGAAGTAGAGATGAACGTTCTCTCTTCTGCCTGCTGAAGCTATCGTCTCCCCCTTAAAAGCCTTAACTGATTAGATTAAACATCTCTTATTGCAGAAGCACACCCCTTATCCACCTGCAGAGGTAATCAGCCATAGATGCGAGCAATATGATGATGATTTAAGTCCACAAAATGTTCTCACAGCAACAGATAGGCCAATGCTCGCTCAACCAGACAACTGGGCACCATCACCTGGCCCAGTTGACACATGAGCCGAAACATCACAGATGCCCAGACACTGAGCTTAGCACCTGGAGGATGCCACAATCAACATCTTGGCACAGATCTAAGATTTTCAGATCCTGGCATGTACAGGGCCAAAACATTTTAGGAAGGTGGCCATCTCAATCCTCATCAAATTTACTAATTAGAACACTCTATGTTTGATAGTGTAAATATTATGTCAAAAGTAATGAACAATTTTACTTATAGAACATATTTTAACCCGTTATGTTTGCATTATATAGGCAGACCATTAAAAGACAAAAGAAAGGATTAATGGAATATACTCTTTTTTAAGCTCCATTTTTATGCTGATGATTTGTGCTTTCAATAACCACATCAGTATAATTTATTAAAGAGACCTCATTAGCTTTCAAAAACAGTATTTTGGCACCATTATCAATTGCAGGACTTCAAAATCCTACAGAGTTTCTCATGTTGTGGGGGAGTTTGTCAGAGATGCTATATATGTGCTCACAAATTAGTTGTATCCCTCTGGGAAACAATTCCTCTAATGTGCACCAAACAGTTTAATCAGGTGCAACTGTCTTCTCCATACCCCATCACTCCTTCCTCTAGGCACCTATATCTTTGACAGATACAGATGACATAATCAACCATGAATAGGAGCTTCAGACATCCTGAAGTGCTACTATGTTCTTTGGAGTTCTTGGAGCCCTGGTGATAGGTTATATTCTTTGCAGAAAAAGTTAAACACTCCCTCTCTTTGCTGCTCTGCTTTGTGCTCCAAAGCTTCATAGAGTTTTAGATGAAAAAACTCTTTCAATTTCAATTATAGTTCACTTCTCCTTGAATCCAAAAAAGCACAAATTGGAGAGAAATTCAAGTGATGTATGTTCTGATTAGAATAAACTATGCTTTTAAAATGAAAGGTCTATTTTTACTCTGTGTCCCTGACTTCTCTGCCTTTAGGTCTTTTCTCATGCTGGAGGAAATATGTCATAGATGATTCCCTGGAAGCTACTCTGCCAAGTATCAGACACAACTATGCACCAGCAAGGACCCAATTCACAGTGCAATGGGCCTGTGAAGCATATCTGACTGTGACTTCTCCAGGGTACAGAATTGGGTCTCTGTATATAGAATTTCCAATTGGTACTTGTTCATAAATAAGAGAACTTGCCATGAGGTGACTCTATAAAGATATATAGAAATATTTTCTCACCATTTCATGCAAATTTTCAGATAGACAAATGAACAGTAAAATAAAAGTTTCTGGCCCAAAATTTGTGCAACCAAATACCAGGTATGAAACTTTTATGGAGAATCAAAGGACCTAAAGGCTACCTCCATTCATCGATCAAAATAGAATCTCAAATTTAACTAGGACCTTGCATCCTAAGTTGTAAAACAAAACAATTCAAGACAAATCTCACTGTTTTGTGGCATAGTTTTATTGGCTAACAAATAGCAATTTCATCTTCTTCCATGTTATCAGAACCATTTTTTCAATAGCGGTAAAAATACTCTCAAGGGATATACCTTTGCCAATGATTGGCTTAGGAATAGACTTCTGACCCCCTCTAATTAATGACATATAAAGGGGAACAAACCTCCTTCCTTTCTGATCAAAGAAGGAAAGCGACTGAGGAAGGCCTATTTTAAAAATATTTTTTATTGTGAAATATAATGTATATATTAAAAAGACATAAATTTCAAAATGCATTTTAACAAATAGTTCTAGAACATATTTCAAAGTTTGATACATGTTTCAGTTTCACAATTTCAGGTTTTCTTTCTGGCTGCTGCAAGATACTGGACACCAAAAGAAATATTAATAAATACAATGATTCAGCAGTCATACACATTTATTAAATCTTGTCTTCTCTGTTATAACTCCTCCTTCTCTTTTGATCCTTCTTCCAAGCTTTAGGGATATTTGGGCTTTACCCATTCTAGCTTTTTCATTTTGAAAAGGGGTGTCAACAATATGAGATTGGGGGATGGAACTGGTTGATATTCTTGGAGAGGCTGGCTCCTCTGGGTTTCGGGAGTTATCTGGCCCAGGAACCATCTGGAGGTTTTAGGTTTCTTGAAAGTAAATTAAGTGTATGAAACTTTTGTGGAATCTAAGATAGAACCCTAGGTGTTTTTTAGGGTAAACAGGAATGATGTTGATTGGGGTTTGGCAGACTGTGGCAATTAGCAATATTTAGCTGAGGCTTGCATAAGAGTAGCCTCCACAATAGCCTCTCAATTCAATTTGAACTTTCTCAGTCACTAATACCTTATTTTATTACATTTATTTCCCCCCTTTTGGTCAGGAAGTCAATGTCAATTCCACAGTGCCAGGGCCAGGCTCATCCTTGGGAGTCATGTCCCACATTTCCAGGGAGACTTTCAGCTCTGGATATCATGTCCCATGCAGAGGGGAGGGTAATAATTTTCCTTGAGGAGTTGGACTTAGAGAGAAAGAGGCCACATCTGAGTAACAAAAGAGGTTCTCTGGAAGCAAAATAGGTAGGCTTAGCTTCTCTGCTACAGAAATGTTTCATAAGACCAAGCCTCAAGATTAAAGGTTTAGCCTATTAACTTGGGAGTCCCTTATGTTTGAGAAAGTATCAAGAGTTTCCCAGATGGGAAAGTTTAATAATTCCATATTTTCTCTCCAGTCCCTCAAGGGAATTTGCCAATACTTTTTACTTTATCTACCCATCATACTCTGGGATGTATCTAGGTATTATTCTAAGCTATATAGAATTACAAACCCTTATTCCCATTCTGTATTCCATGTGTTTGGGTTGTTTAAATGAGCTATCCGGGCAGATTGAGTGAGATTGTGTGCTACAGACTGTTTTGGTTTTGGACAAAATAAACCTCCCCCTAATTATTTACCCCTGGTATTGCTTTGGTAATGGGAGAGCCTATTTTTTATCCCCTGAAGGTACTCATGCTTCCTGTTTGCAGAAGTGGTCAGTTGAGCATTTGGACTATAGCAGCCAACTTGACTAGAACAGCAAAGGGAACCTGACCCAATGCCCAAACTCTTGGAGCTACCAAGTCAATCTCTGAACTGCCTGCCCCCAAATTTTGTTTAAAGAATTAACATGCTATGAATTAAGGCCTAGGTCTGAAAAGTATAACCTGCCAAATCCAGCTTACTTCCTGCATTTGTAATAAAGTTTTAATGGAACAACCATTCCCTTAGGTACTGTCTGTGACTGCTTTCCCTACAATAGCAGTGCTGGCTAATTGCAACAGTGAGCATAAGGCCCACAGAGTAAAATGTATATACTTTCTGGTCCACTACAAAAAGTGCGCTGACCCCTGGAGTAAGCCATATTGGTAGAGTTTTCTGTTACTGTCACAATAATGCATCTAAAGTGATAAAATTATAACTCTAATCATCTACATTTTTGGAGCAACTGTACTTTACACCTGGTGTACCTAGTATATCTTGATAAATTATTTTCCAAATTAAAATCAGATTTTAGAAAGGAAATAAAGTATTTTAAAGCTTATGTCTATATTTTAATTCACTCCCCAACTTAAGGTAATATTTTGCATTGAACTGAAATCATCATCTTAATTGTAGCCTAATAAGATTCAAAATGACTTGGATTTTATCCTTTCAAAATGAGATGTTTAATGGAAATGCTTTAAAGGCCCAAACTAGTAAATGAAGCATTATTGTTACAGCTATTTCAAAGTGACATTTATGCAGACTGTGTAAAATGTTCACAGAGTCATTAAGCAGCATTCTGTGGCTACCCATTTATCCTTCCTCGATTATGTAACTAAAGAATTAGCCGTGATCAAGCCCTCAGTTTCAAAAATATTGCCTTTTTCTCAGAACTCCCTGAAGCTTAAATAAGTCAGATTGCTTAACATGCCCTTAAAAGGACTTAAAACCAATTTCTATACCTATGAACTAAAGAGTTGTAAAACGGAATGAGCTTGTGATGTTTCCTCTGGGTATTCTTTCATAAGAAGATAATTAAGGCTTAGAATTTCTCTCTTGTGTTCTAATATACATGGCACAGAGATATACATTTATAATTAACATTATTAATATGTTAGTTGGGCTGCAGAATGGGGACTTATTCTTTCCTCTCTCATAATTTAAGAGGGTGAAATAGAGATAGGAGGACCAGCTTTCTCCTCCAATACAAGGCCTGGCTCTGCTAATCTCACATCTCCCTTTATGATTAAACTGTATTGAGAGATTTCTTCCATGATTCAAGAAGATTGTTTTTTAATATTTGTTTTAATATGAAAGAAGGATATGCTCATTCATCATCAGAAATGTTGTAGAAACAGCACTTCTTATCAAGCACTGATGATAAATGGGAAGAGAATATTACACAAATCTTCTTGAGCCTTACCACAAACCTTTCTTAAAAAATTCCTTTCATCAGTTTGCAGAATAAGAATGTGTTCAGTTAGAAAAGATATAGCAATAATTGGAGATGTTTCTAAGAGGAAATTTTTTTCACTAGGCTGATCAGTAGGTGCCACCACAGCTGAAGTCATGTGTATTTATAACGGACAAAAAAATTAGGCTGATGGAATTTGTTTTGGGTGGATCCATAGTCATCTGGTCATATTATCTCTGATGTTTGTTTACTATCAAATGAATATATGATTAGTGCTAGATATTGGGAGAAGTCACACACACACACACACACACACAAATAACCAGGATGGTACAATGGTGGCTCAGTGGCAGAATTCTCCCCTGCCATGCCAGAGACCCAGATTCAATTCCCAGAGCCTGCCCATGCCAAAAATAAAATAAATTAAAAAGAAATAATAAGCACACATCATTCTTCTAGGAGCTGTAGTGAACAGGTCTTAAAGGAAGTATAGCTCTATGCCTACTGAAATGATTGTATTCATGCTGTCCTTTGGTATTGGCTGAGCATCTGCTGTATTTCAAGCTATAATAAGACCTGTGATACACTGGGGCAGTGTGAAGCTATATGTACCCCAGAAAAACATGTTCTTAAATTTAATCCATTCCTATGGTTGCAAGCCCACTGTAGGTAGAATCTTTTTGATGAATCTAGTTCAGTTAAGGTGTGACCCACCTCATTCAGGATGGGATTCAATCCTATTACTAGAGTACTTTATAAACAGAATGAAAACAGAGAGAGAGAAAAAAATCCAAGGAAGAAGGAAGCTGAAATCAATGAACCCAGGAGAGATGGGAGAGTCCAGCAGACACTGCCAGGTGGCAGAGGAGCCAAGATCGCCGGCAGATAGTCTGCAGGGAGAAAGCATTACCTGATGACTCAGTGTGGACATTTTCACAGCCTCAAAACTGTACACTAATAAATTCCCATTGTGTAAGCCAACCCTTTTCATGCTATTTGATTGGAATTGTCTAGGAACCTAAACTATGCACTCATAATAAAAGCATTGTTTCCACTGTCATGGAATTTTCATTTAAATTGTCCAGGCATTTTCAATTTTCCATTTGAGAAACTACCCAATAAACTAAGATTATATTTTCAAGCATATGACAGTTCTTTACAGCTTGGCAAAAAATATGCCTTATTATTTTCATTTAATGGTTTGATACTTATTCTGCAAGAAGTGGTTAGGAACTGTTTCAGTTTGCTAAATATGCCAAAATTCAGTTGATGAGAAATGGACTAGCCTTTAACAATGAGGATTTATTAGCTCACAAGTTACAATTCTAAAATTGTGAAAATGTCCAAATTAAGCATCAACAGGAAGATACCTTCTCTAAAGAAAGGCTGTTGGCATCTGGGACACCTCTATCACATGGGAAGGTACGTGACTGGTATCTGCTGGTCCTTCTCTCCTGAATTTTGTGGCTTTAGTTTCTGGCTTCAGTGGCTTTTTTTTTTTTTTTTTTTTTTTTTTTTTTTTTTTTTTTTTTTTTTTTTTTTTTTTTTTTTTTTTTTTTTTTTTTTTTTTTTTTTAGCTTTTTCTTTGCTGGGTTCTCCAGGGATATTCTCTCTAAACTCTCTTGGCTTTTTCTGTTCCCTTTTCCTCGCATAAAGGACTCTAGTGAAAGGATTAAGACCTGCCTCAATTGGGGTGGGTCACATCTCAAATTGCAATAACTATCCAAAATGTCTCACTTACAACAGGTCTTCACCTACAGGAATGGATTAAAAGAACATGGTTTAGGGGGTTATATAACAGCTTCAACCCAGCACAGGAACCAATTTGAATTAGATACAGTAGCCTGAGTCACTTCAGTGGCTGCTGGATTGTCCTAAAATACTGATCTAGAATACAGATCTTGCTCCTTGGAAGCCTTAGGCTCCTAGGAATCAATTCTGTATCAGGATCTTTGAACACATTGGTGTGTCAGTTCAGCACCAACCATTTTACTAATTACCTAATGCTGTTACTATAAAGGTCAGCTATGCAAGGGGCAATCGGCATTGCATACTTAGGTTAATCCATGATGCTAGGGACTCCATTTACTACCTCTGGTTCTGATACTGAGACCCTACAGATGGACAGTGAGAGAGAGAGCAGATATTGCTGCACTGATCTACACATTTTCCAGGGTCATCAAACTGACATTCGGGAAGCCAAGTGTCAAGTCACTGGTCTCTCCAGAGTGTTCAGGGACATGGAATGAAAAAGACTGTGAAACTTTCTTTTTTCTGCCGGCTAAGTGAAAATGCTTGAATGTATATAAGATGGAGGATACTGAGGCAATTTAATAAATCTAATTACCTTCAGCTTCAATTCATGAGATTTTTTTTTTTTTTTGTAACCAGCATTAGTATAGTTTTTGAGGAAACAATCTCCATCTTGTGTCCATTGAATCCTGCCTGCATCTCCACTTCCAACAATGCAATTTAGTTGAATGAGGATGTTGCCTGCCTGGAATATCCACTGAAATGGTAATTTGTCTGAAGTCTTAACTTTATAAAAATGGATTAAGACTAAAAATGACTAATAAGACTAAAATGGAATAAGATTAAAAATAAAGTTTCTAGTGAAATTTTTAGCGTGGAAGCAGTCCAGGTAGATATATCATCAGATTCTTTCTGAATGTTCCAGTGGGCATAGGGATACCCAAAATGGTCCTCAGTTGATACCACCTATTTAACAAAACCCATTTTATTTTGCATTAGTTTTCACATGTTACCGTAACAAGGATGGAAAAGAAGAGGAGTTGTGAATGGAGGGTAATGACAAATCAACTGTTTGGATTTGTAGCAAATAACTACCACCTGAACTACATTAGTAATTTCAAGTCTGAGAGTACAACAAACTTTAGTCTAACATCAAAACTAACAAGGGTATGATTAAATCTAACTTCCACTATTGGGAAGGCATTTTTGGGTTTTGCAGATTTCAGGTACATTAATATGATAATCCTGTTGCAGATATGCTGTAAAGCAGTAGATATAATGGTAGAATTGTGTCCTGAAATAATTAAAATAATTGTTTTAATTATATTCTGCACTATCAGCAGACGTATAACTATTATGAACTGTTCCAGAAACTCCATTTATAAGAAATATTGGCAAATGTAGGGGAATTTCAGGAAGGACAATCAAGTAAAAGAAAACCCTGAAAACCACTTTAAAGACAGATGAGAGAGGCTAACCAAGTTTGGCTGTTTAGATAAAAAAAGTTCTGGAGTTTGGATATAATTTTTTTGTTAATAATTTTAAGGGCTTTCATATGAAATAATCTGATCTGCAGTATTTTTCTGCAAAGTGTAGAAATGGGTCTGACAGTTCAATATGTATTGTTTCCAAGATGAATATATACACAGCCTGGCTGATTTGTCATCCTCCAGGGATCAAGCTCAATGTCATTTTTTTAAAAAGCCTTTCCTTGACACTTTTTAAAATTAGGACTTCATTATAATCTCTTATAGCACTCTATCTTTTACTTCTCAGTCTTATAATGATATTTAATTAAATATTTATTTGATTTATTATTTGCTTAATGTTTGTTATCCACTCGAGAGGAAGTACTAAGGGTGCAGCCCCCATACCATTAGTTTAGCATGCATTTTTTTCCATCGCCACCACCTCATCTAGGTAATATTCCTCTTTTAACAGCTAGCCTCCAAATCCACTAAAATCCTTTTTATTTTTCTGGATTCCTTTAGAATAATTGAGAATGAACAACATTTTAAAAAACACCTTAGTACGTATATTTTAAAACACAAATGATATAATTAAAGATACCAACAAAATGAAATCTTTTTGTTCAAAATTTTATTGTAACTTATGCTGTTGGTAGATCCTGTTTCAATATACTAGAAAATGCCAAATAAGATCCTTAAGGAATCTGTACCCTTTTGAATCACAGTAAAATGATCATTTCATGATACAATATCCATTCATTTATAAAGCAATAACTGACCATTTAAAGTAAGAGTGGGTACTTTGTTTCGTACTCATAGACCTAGAACCGCTTTAAGTTGTTACCCATTTCCTTCCTTCTGAATGGGTTGGAAGTCAGGCCCATCTTCTCTGACTCCACATCTTCATCATTCCTTGGTCTGTAACCTATGAAATCTATTTTCTGTGGTCAGCAACTTACTGGATCTGGTTTCCTTCAGGTTATCTATAAACACCATATTACAAATCTAACAGCTTCTTTTCAGTTCTGACACTTGATCTCTCCATAAGTCATGATTCTTGGTTGTTAGTGGAAGAAACCTTGCTTCTAAAGAGTTTATAAGGAGCTTTAAACTTATAAAGCAATGGAGGAAAATAAGGGGCTTTAGTAATAGAGTGATTCCAGGGAAGTTGAAAGCTAAAAGAAAGTGGTAAAATGTCTGCCTTGGGAGAGTAGGAATCAGGGCAGCAGCAGAGCCTCCAGGAGTGGACCTCTGTAAGGGCTCCTCTTACCATCTCTCTTTGCTTCTTTCTGCATGTTCTGCTGCAGATGGGGTTCTTCACAACGTGGGGACAAAGCCATTAGCAGCTCCAAGCTCATATGTTTGCAGCTTGGTCATTTTAAGTAAAATTCTTCCTTATCTTTTCCTCCCAACCACAAGGGAAGGATTATACTTATTGGACTTTGGTTCCGTATTTGAGTTCCAGTCACTGTGGACAGGAATTGAAGTACAGTGTTAGGCCCAAACTGGGACCCAAAGCACACCTCAGCAGGTGAGGGTGGGTGTGGTGCTGCAACTTAGGCCCCAGTTGGAATCATATGGCTGGTGTTGAGAAATAGAAGTTCTCATTTTGAAAGGAGATAGGCAAGGAAGTATTATTATCAGACACGCAGGACCTGGACAAGCCAAAATAATGGACACCCACTGGGAGTCTCTGAATATGATAAATTAAGTACCTACTTTGTTGCCAATCTCCACTTGCTTGAGTTTTGTGAGACCCCAATCTACTGTTTGGTTTTCCTGCTCCTCCAGTGTTCTTTCTGGATCCTTTCTCTCGTTTGTCTTCCTCCACCTAAGGCATCCCTTTACGTTCTATCCTTGGACCTCTTATTTTGTCTCTCTAATCCCTCTCTCTTGGTATCCTTATTTACTTTTGTAACTTAACAATCATCTCTACATACATGACTCCTAAATATATATTTCTAACCCTATTTTTCTCCTAAAATTTAGACTTATATTTGGATTGTATTCTTAATAGCTCCATGTGAATACATTAAAAATAAAATTTATTATCTTCCCATTCTTTACAGTTGACCATCTATATTTTATTCTGTATGTTGCCCTCAACATAAAATCCAGGAATGGGCAATCGCTGAGAAGTCTGATCCATGATCTCTGAGGTAGGAATGTGAAGGGGCAGCCCTTGCTACTGCAATGAGTTTAATAGAAGTTGAAAAACCAGCAAAAAGGCCTAAAATCACTGTTATGACTCTGAAATTTTGTAGCATTTAATCAAGGTAATAGGACAAGACTCAAGAAAACTTTGTGATTAATTCTCTTTTCCATTTTGTTTAAGGTTTCTCAGGGTGCCTGGGTCTGTGCCCTCTTATGTCCTACAGCTTCTGTAAGGCACCACAAAGCTCCTAATTCTTAGCATTTATATTGTCTCGGCTAACCCTGGCTCAAAGCCTCCTCCCTCCTTCCTTTCTCTAGCAGAGAATAAACTGTTAGAGTCCTTCAGGTTTTGCTCTATACCAATTTGTTCACTTTTTAAATTCAACTTTTATTTTTAATTCTTGATTTTACTGTCTTGATTCAAGTCTTCTAAACCACAGAAATTTTTTCTGAACTGGTCTCTTTTTTCAAGTCTCTACCTGCTTCAATCTAAGCAATTTACTGATGGTAGAGAAATACATTTACAGTGCAGCCCTGATCATGCCACTTCTATTGATGAGAGAGAAGGACCTGGAGTAGGAAGGTAAAGGGACATAAAGTTGATGGATGCTCAGAGGTAGATTATTGAAATGTAGTCTATGGAGAGGTAAAAGGTAGTCAAGTGAATATACCTATTCTTGGGAACTGTATTAGTCAGGGTTAGAAGAAAAGAATCAACAGGGAACACTCACAAATATAAAATTTATAAAAATGTCTCATGTGACCATGGGAATGCAGATCCAAAATCCTCAGGGCAGGCTGTGAAGCCAATGACTCTGATGGAGGGTCTGGATGAACTCCACAGGAGAGGCTTGCCAGCTGAAGCAGGAATAGAGACTGTCTCTTCTGAATCCTCCTTAAAAGGCTTCCTGTGATTAGATTAAGCATCACTCATTGCAGAAGACACTCCCCTTTGGCTGATTGCAAATGGAATCAGCTGTGCATGCAGCTGATGTGATCATGATCTAATTCTATGAAATGTCCTCATTGCAACAGACAGGCCAGCACTTGCTCAACCAGACAAACAGGTACCACAACTTGGCCAAGTTGACACATGTCCCTGACCATGACAGGAACTTAGGTTGACATGCATGCATATGTGTGTATGGTCAAATATTTGGTTAATGGAACCACTGGCATAATGTTATTGGCACAGCTAAGGCCACATAATTCTCCATTTTTCGGGAAGTCTGGTTTAGTGCATCTCTCCCTTCTTACGCCAATCTAATTTAATTAATAGAATTGCTGAAAGCAGAAGAGAGTAGAGATTAAGAGCTCAGATTCTGGGGTTAGAAGACTCAGGATGAATCCTGGCTCTCTAATTTACACGTGTGCAACCTTGTAAAATTATTTAAACTCAGTTACCTCTGCTATAAAATAAGGATTATTGTGCAGATTTCATTGCTGTGTGGTTTAATGTGCAGATTATATTCTATAGTATACATAAAACATGTAGAACAAGGCTTGGTACATGAAAAACAGTACATGAACAGTAATAATAAAAACAGACATTTACTGAGTGATTACTATGTGCAGGTACTCATAAGTAGTGTTGAAAATGCTGTTTATTCTTGGTGAGTTGGTATTCACATATAGGGTACCATTATTATTCTTGCTTTGCACATGAGGAAATGAAGTGCAGAGATATTTAAATATCTTCCTAAAGTCACACACAGCTAATATATAACAGAATCAGAATTTAAAGCAGTGGGCACACTCAGAATCTATGACTTTAACCATTCTGCTGCATCACCTCCCAGCTAATGGGAGCCATACTATACTTTTCCTGTCTCGAGCATACAATTATCTTGCAACTTTAGAACTGCAGTGAGACTGGATGTGGGAATGAACTCTCATTATCATAAATCTTCAATGATTTCTCACTGTCTGTAGAATAAAAATCATGGTACTTGCTTAAATCAAGATTTTTAATAATCTGGCTTTGACCCACCTTTTTATATTTATCTCCTATTTTTTTCAAATAATCATTGAATACGCTAGAAAACTCTCAATAACTCCCGTTCAACAAGTGTAGTTTTTCCAGTTTCTTAATTTTGTACCTTGGCACTTCTGGGAATGCCCCTCCCCCCAGTATGTCTTCCTATAGAAACACCCATCACCTTCTTGCCCAGCCAAAATGGGCAGCATTCAATGCCATGGATTTTAGCTGCAGGAAAAGCAAATCAAGATTAAACATTTATGTCATAATCATTTCTCTAGCCTTAATGTGTGTTGAGATATTAAAGCATCACTGAAAAGTCTGATGCTTTTCTTAATTGTTTTTACAGTGAGCTGAACCAAAACAAAATAATTATCTGTAGAGTAGAAGTTTGCCTAAAATATCTGCTACCTTTTCAGTGACGGTCTTACATTTAACAACTCAATTTTGAAATATTTTTGAAAGAATACTAGAATAAAAATTAAAAAGACTGGCCAGTTGACTAATGGGACAATAATTTGGGGGAAATTAGAGGATTTCCCATTTAGAAGATTGTATAGAATATACCTTGTATTCACCCTCAGGATTTATACTTGAGGAGTTAATTAGGGTAAAGTGATGGGGGCCTTCCAGTTAGGATGGGATTCGAACATTTCTAGTGAAAAGAGATTCCTTCCTGGGACCCTAATTAGCTTTGGGCTATTGATCAGATGCTTTAACAATGCTATAGTTATAGAACCACAGATGGGGTGATCCTGCAGCCTCAAAATGCACAGAAATTCTCTTTAGAGGTAAATGAAATAGCTAGTTCAGTTATGGATAAAGCTGTAGGCTTTGGATTCGTCTTTTTGAAACTATAATGTTCGCTACAATGTCCTCCTGTTTGCGCAGTTCATGTAAAACTCATGTAATACTCAGTACCACCCATTGATGTTTATAGTATCTGATTTTACTTTTGAGATGGTAAGTTGATCACAACAGGATTTAATTTTAAAATGACGCTGGGTGTTGTCATATAGAGATTATCATGAGTAGGTGAGTCCTGTTTGTATTTTCCAAATACATGGCTTTGGAGGAAGACAGGTAGAGATGAGAGGAAGAAAATTCTTAGCCAGCGAGGCTGAATCAGCCTTCTTGACCTGCAGGAGTTTGAATTTGCTTCTGCATATGGTTATGATATATAGTTATATCATAACTATATATGGTTATGATAACTAGGTGATTTTTCCAGGTATACTTAGCTCTTTGATATGTTGTGTTTGTTTATTTACCTAATAGCCATGGTAACTAAACCCTTGAAAATCTAGGTTTTGAGAGCCTGTAATAATCGATTGATATATAGTTAGAAGGAAAGTTGTATTGGAATTCCCTAAGAAAGATAGAAGGAAGGAAGGAAGGAGAGAGGGAGGCAAGGAGGGAGGGAGGGAGGGGGTAAGGGAGAGAGGGAGGAAAAAGATTAGAAAATGGCTCTAATGACCTTTGGGATTGAAAGTATGAATTCCTTAGGGTAGGCCACACCTTGGAAACTCTGATGAAGATGAAGTTTAATACCCCAGGAGAAGCTGACTAGCTGAAGTAGAGGCAAGTGTTCTTTCTTGATTCTGAAATCCTCAGTTTTGCTTTTTAAGACCTCAACAGATGGATGAGACTTCCCTCATTGTTGAAGGCAATCTCCTTTGTCGATTGTAGTTGTCATCAGCCACAGATATAATCAACTGCCTATAGATACTGATCTATCTATGAAACACCTCCACCATAACAATGAGATTAGTTATTGGCCAAACACCAGGGCACCATGACCTAACAATGTTGGCACATGAAATTAATGATCACAAAAAATATCTTGAGCAGAAAGTGAAGAGGAGTGCTATAAACAAATTCTATCTCAGAATGTTGTTTATAGAATGCGATGAAATATATATATATATAAAACTTCCTTTCTTATTTCTCCATAATTTTGCTATTCTAGATACATGTATGATTAAAAAGGACAGCAATGCTAGAGGCAAAGAATGTATTTTTGCCTTTTTCAAATGGAATTAAGCAAAAAAATATGGTAATGGAACATTTTCTAAAATTGTTGTCTAAATAATCTGTCCCTAGAATAATCCAGAATTTAATACAATTGTTTCTGCATCTGTGATTCTGGGCAACTTTGGGAGCAAAATCTATGGAATTGATTTTTGAAATCTTTAAACTTTTCCTCAAAATGTAGCAAAAAAATTACCTGCATCAGCATACTTGGGATGCTAAATAAAAATACAGATTACTGAAAGCCCTGCCAGACATAGGACATCAATTCTGGGAGATAGGGCTGAGGAATAAGCATTCTTAGTATGTGGCTTAAAGGATTCTTCTTCATACTAAATTTTGAGAACTATCTCTATACAGAAACCTAAATATGTGCCTAAGGTCTTAATGGTTACTGACACACAACAGAAATACAAATCTTTCGGAGAAAAGCAATGAATCTCTTGATGTTTGAGAAGAGTGGATTGGTCAAACCCACAAATAAGAAAGGTGATTGATCCCAAATGTTTCATAGGAGAAAATATAAATAATGCCCCCTATACAGCACTGGAAGAGAATTATTTTATTGTGAGGCAGGATTCCGAAGATAAAGTGTCTGTTTGGAGCAGCAACCATTCTAATGCCCCTGAATAAACACAACACTGAGCCAAATACTAGGGAGTGAACAACGAATAAGACACTGTAACTATCCTTAGGGGTTAGCATTATTATGGGAGATTGGCCTGAAAAAATAATGGTTATGACAGAAGTAGACATAAGGCATATCGCAGTGCAAAGGATCAGGAAGGATCGGGTAAATTAATTTTTGAAGGATGAGTTGGAATTCCCAGGTGATTGGTGGCAGGGAATGCTGGCAAGAAGACTGAATTTTAGACCCAGGGAAGATGTATGCAAAGGTATGGAACTCTGAAAAACATAATGCATGTGCCAAACTCTAGATAACTTTATGTTGCTGAAGTATTTAGAGCTGAATATTTGATAGAGAGGTTTCAGATCCTAGTTGTATGAGGATAGTCTAAAGTAAATGGATTTTAGAGAAAGCTTTGATATGACCTTCCCCTTTCTTTTCTATAACTATTTTTGACCTCTTCTCACTTCTTTTTATGTACTCTTTCTCTATCCTGTCTACACAGTCCTATCCTACTCTGTAGCATTAAGTTCCAAGTCTCTGCTGAGGCCTTTCAATGGATACTTCCAGCACAAACTCCAGATTTGCAACTTACTTCCTATGCCTCCTCCTCATTTGGCATCTTGAGGATAATATATCCAAAATGGAACTTTTAATCACCCCCCACCTCCCAGCAAACCTGTGCCTGGCCCACTCTACTACACCTCTAAGTCATTACTAGCCAACCAATTGCTGAAGATGAAGTCCAACAAGTCATTCTTGATTTCTTATTTTTCCTCACCTTCTACACTCATCAAGTTTTTAATCTGTAAAATATGTTCCAGAATGGTCTACCTCTCTCCCTCGCTATTGCTTTCTATCGCTATAGCTATCATTTTGCCTGGTCTCTTACTTCTCCACGTAGACTCTGATAATGTATTTTCCTTCATCAGAAGCCATCCTTATGACATGTAACTCAGAGTACTCCACTGGAGCCTTAAAACATTTTTTGTTCACTTAGAATAAAAGCAAACTACTCAACATGGTATGTATATAAAGCCCTGCCAGATCGTTGATTTATCTCTCTGATCTTATCTTACCCCATCTCTCTACCACTCGCTGGACTCACATGGAGCTGGCCTTTCTGTTTCTCTAAAATGCCAAGTGAGGCATATCTTTAAATGCCCCAGGCCTTTGCCCTTGGTCTTCTTTATTCCTGGGATGCTATTGCCCTGCTCTGAATAGGACCAATCTTTCTCATCCTTCACCTCTCAGTCAAACGTCACCTTCCCAGCAAGGACTCAACTGATCACTCTACCTAAAACAAGTAATCCTGACATCTAGAGAGCTACTCTTCACACTGCCTTCTGTTTTCCTTTATTATCTTTTTTGCTATTTCTAATCATCTTAGTTTATTTGTATCACCTCTACTAGAATGGAAGCTCTCCCTGAAAGGGTCCTTTCTCTTTTATTCATCCCTGGATTCCTTCCACCTGGAACTGTGCCTGGCACAGAATATACTGATGGGGTTCTCAATAAATATCTAGTAAGCAAATGGAGACAGAGCTTTCAACTAAAAAAAAAAAAATGATCATACTCTCCAGAATTGTACTGTTCAGTACCCTGGTCACTAGCCGTTTGTGGCTATTTACACTGAATTTAAAGTTAATTAAACTTAAACCAAATTGAAAATGTGGTTCTTCAATTGCTTTAGCCATATTTCAATTACACGTGACTATTGGTAGGTACTCTATTGGGCAGTGTAAAGATAGAACATATCAGCATTATAGAATGTCCTGTTGCACAGCAACATTCTAGAGAATAAAGCGTATAAATTACAATAAAGGAGTAGATGTTAAAGGAAGGAAAATTCTAACCAACACAGCTCATATGTGTTATGGAATAAGTGGAAAGCTGTGAGATTTTCTTTTTTGGAGCTCTCTTAATGGGATAAATTCTTAGCTCTAAAGAAGGCTTAGTCTTTAGTCTTG
The DNA here is from genome assembly GCA_004026745.1 of Myrmecophaga tridactyla. Lineage (NCBI taxonomy): Eukaryota > Metazoa > Chordata > Mammalia > Pilosa > Myrmecophagidae > Myrmecophaga > Myrmecophaga tridactyla. Next base: position 93,405 of record PVIY010002350.1, on the reverse strand, counting down.
GGTCTTTTGGAATTTTGACCTTCCAAGGTCCCTTCCAGATCTATGCATAATTTTTCTTGCCATTATAATTAAACTTGTATTTTTCCTACCAAATATTAAACCTTTCACAGAATCCACAGAAGACATGGTCTTTGAACACAAGGAATTTTTTCAAGACTCTTTTCAAACTGAATTTAAGAATAGATCACATTTTGCAAGAGTTTTAATGAACGGGCTCACGATGATTGATGACTCTGAGAAACTATGTGTGACATAGCCCAAGATTTCAAAGCACTTACTTGTCCTGTTTAGTTTACAAATGAGAAGAAATTGACTTGTCATATTTAATTTTCCAAACTTCAGAAATTCTTCAGTTTAAACTCGTAACAGTTTTAGCAATCTTTTATTAGATCTTTACCTAAGGCTTGTCAGATTTATTCTAGCAGACTGGTATATCATCTAGTGCATTCCCATATTGTATTAAGACAGCTTTTCCTGTTAAGGCAACCAGTCAGAGCTCTTTAGAATAGTCCCTGAGACAATATTTTAAAGGAGTGTTTTACTGAGTCTGAATACAAATGTATTCATGGGGCTTGTTTGGTTTCAATTCAAGTTAAGTGACAAGAGAGGACATTACTTGTCTGAGAAAATGTGATCATGGTTCAGGGGACTCTTCTGTTCCACATGCAGCGAGCATGCCAAGAAGGGAGCAAAAGAGAGAACAGAGGGACTGAAAACTCTTGTGTTTAGAAAATCAGCTCTGGCTTAACTTTACAGAATGACCAATCTGCATGCGACTTCTACCTGGAGAAAAGTAGCTTATTTGATATTCAGAGGAATGAAATAGCATCAGAAAAAGCTTTCTCGAGCTGTTTTCATCTTTGCTGGCTTGCAATGTCATCATGTATTTCAGGCAAATAAAGTTTGCATCAGTTCAGTTGACAGGACTTCATGAATTTTAATATCTTGACTCCATATTCATGATAGTGTTGTTGCATCCTGCACCTTTTTTCCACCCCCTCACTTCTAGTAAAAAGCTGAATTTGTGCCAAACATGTAGAGTATTGACATTCTGTAAAGTTCTTGGAACAATTAACACAGGTTAAGTGAAAAACAAATGCATGAGTTTGTGAAATTTGTTCCCACAGATTCATAAGCTGTCACTTAAGGTTCATTTCAATGAGGAAAACGAAAACCACATTTTATTATTTTTCCCTCCAGCCCTTGGGGCTTTTAATTTTTAAGCCCTTGCTTAAATTTGGATGCCTTCACAAAATCTTCCAATGCCTTTCAGTCCTGGGTTTTGGCAACCTGGGAGTTAGGTTATTGCAACTGAGTATTAAAACACTTGTAGAAAATGGTTAAAGCATTTTTAAGTTTATGTTCACATATAGAACGATGACTACAAAACTGTACAGCTACTACAAGGTTATTTATTGTCCGGGACACCTGAGTTTTCACACCCTCAAATGATGTGTTCACATGAGCAACTATGGTTCTCACAATTAACGTATGCAGAGCTGGTATTCAGTCGCCCATATGTTCAGTTACCCAAGGAGAAAACATGCAAATCATAGTCTGATGCACAGAGAAATATAGCACAAAAGGGAAAGGTTGTGCTGATAGAGAAAGATACACAAACTCACAATTGCATGAAAAAAGCTGTTCAATCAGCATATTTGTTTTCCCATTCTTCAGCATATTACCACAGGGAAGAAAAGATCTGTGTCTTGAATAGGCAAAGCCAGAACAAATCTCTATTCTTGTCACATATTAGATGTTATTTAGAGATATAGAAGTGCATAAATAGCTGGAAAGTTGCTGTTTTAGACACAGTAATTCAGAAGACTGAACACAGGTGTGCTATTGCTCTGCTTGGTATTAAGTTACATTGTTGCCATATCAAATCCAAGTGCATTCTGGGAAACTGAAAGAGAGCTTTTATCAACTGTTACTGAATTAAGCTAGTTAGATTTCCTGTGGAGTATAGCCCCTTGAAGGTTACCTCACCAGCATAATGTTCTTTAACATTTATTCCCTATATAGGGTTCTAACAATGAGAATAGTAGGGTTGCCATGGTTTTCTGAGTTTCTGATTGAGAAAGAATCCTTAGAATTTCTGATTTAGAAGGCAAAAGTATTAGGTGCAATTATTTGATCTCCTATTAAGGAATATGTAAACTTAAACCCTGCCTTCTTTCCAAAATATATGTGTTGACTCTATTAGTATATATGTTTCCTTAATTTCAGCAAATAAAATATTTTTAGCAATGACTGTATATGTTTTACCCAGTACCCCTTTCAAAATAATGTCTTGATTTTCCATATGCAATCCCAATATCAAGGAAAAAGTAAAAGTATTTTTAAACTCATAGATATAACATTTATTTTGAAAAAGGGAAAGCTGAAGAATCAACTTTCCTTTAGTTAGCTACTTAGGAAATGAGAAAGGCTTGAGACTTTGGTCCCAGTTTAACAGATTGAAGGGCTGGGGATAGAAAGATATTTAACAAAGTGCAGGATGCTAAATAATGGAAAGAGATCAGTGTAGTCATAGAACTTTAAAGCTGGTTGGGACTTTAAGGATCTTTGATCCACTTGAATATAAACCCATGGAGACAAAGGTTATGTCTGTCTGTCTTACTGCTACAAACTCCCACCCTAGCTGTTAACAAAGTGTTAGAATGAAGTAGGAGATCAATAAACATTTGTTGAATAAATAAATGAGCCACATGAGGGGAATTGCTTTTCTAAATTAAAACAGTGAGTTACATGGTAGATCAAGAATCAAGTTTAGGCATTTTACACTCTTCTTACTTCTGGTCTTACTTCTGATTTGATGCTCTTCAGGTCTCTAGTATTTTCTTATTTTCATACGTAAACTCTTAGCAACCTGAACAGAGTCCAATCAAACTGTGATCATTATAAGCAACCTCATTTTCAGTGGGGCAAATTCATTTCCAGAAAAGATGAACTCTTCCTTAAAATACATTTAACTTTGTAAACTCAAGGGAAAACAAAATAGTCATATCTAAGTTGTAGTCATAAAGTTCTAAAAGCTAGTGTGACTAGTTAGTACAAATTTTCTTGTGAATTTCCTGTTTTATTGCTGAAAGCCCCATGTCTTGGAAATCTCCTTAGTCTTAGGCAAACAGAATGTTTGGCTACCACACTTGGAACTGAGAAATGCATAATGGGACTAGATTGGGTTCTGAGGGAGATAAGAAACCCATAAGAGAAATATGGTTCAGCTTTCTCAGTTACCAATCTCATCAGAAGATTTTGGGTGGAATAACATCATTTATATTTTTATAAATAACAATGTCAAAGAAATAGTCAAGATACACCTAAAACTTCTAAGGTTCTCTGCCATGTAGAAGTCACTTTGGTGGAAAACTGTGAGAAAGTCTGATGGGGGCAGAAGTGAATGCAACAATTACACAGGGTTGTATAATGGAAATGTCTCACAGGTGTCCATAGAGTATACTCAGATAAGGCTTTAATAAATATAAAATATGCGATACATCAGGAGAAAGCAAGCACAGGCAGTTATTGGGGAGTCTAAAACTTGCAGGTGTGGTTCCCAAGGGTCCATGCTCAGAAACACAGGATGGATATATTTTGACTTTGGATTATGAACCACCAAATATGTGGGAAGTACCTTACTTTCAAGAAAGCCCAGACACAAGTGTACTGAGGGAGTTTTTGTAACCTACTAGTTACAGAAAGATAGACTGGTTAACCAGTGAAATCAGGTACAAACCATCCAGCAATATATCCTAAAAAATGTGAATAAATTAGTATGGGATATTTCCAGGGAAGTTGCAAACTTTGAAAAATGTTGTATAACCAGCATATGTCATCTTGATCTTGGCCCCCCATATGACTCAGCATAGTGCCACTTCTCTCTAGACCTCTTGCTGTCCAGCTGTGGTTAACCCTTACAATACATAACGGATAATTACTGAAGGTCACTCCTTAGTATTTCTCAGAATGGGATTATGATTATTGGTTTTTGCATAATTCACTTCATTGGCTTGGAGAATGAATATCTGAATATGGAAACTAGGAGACAATTTTTGATATCTGAGTGTTAATTTAGAATAAATGAAAAGGTCTTACTTTGTGACTCAGGTTATAAACCCAAGGAATTTAATTTTTTATGAGAAGGTTTGAAAAGACAATATTATTAACTTCTAAACAGGTTTAGGTAACTCAGGTTGACCAAACCATGGTTAGCTTTTTAAGGAAATGGGCACGTTTGTAGATATCCTTGAACTCTGAGACTGGTATCAAGAAGGCTGACATCCCTCTCCACCGTAACTTGTAGATGCCCTGATCTGCATCAGTCGATCACACATATTGCTCAGGGTGGCATTTCTGGTGTTCTTAGTTGAGTCATTTTGTGAAGACCCTGGATTTGAAAAGTGGGAGCAAGAAAATCTGGTAAACTAGTCTGTATTAATAGTTCAATCTCATGATCAGTGCAACACTTACTTTTCTTGCCTCATCCCCTACCATTCCCCATTCACTTCAGCCCCTGTATGCCTATCTCTTATTAGTCCACACTGGGTTAGCTACTGGTTTCTGAACTTGGACACTCTTTCTCAATTCCTTGCCTTGGAAAATATGGCAAATTTGATAAAATTTGAGAAACCCTCTTGAAAAACTGACAAAATCAGCATCTGTTGTCTTCCTCTTAACCCTTTTCATCTCTTTTTGTGGGGCAAAAAAGCGTACTAGTTGACCTATTGCAATTTCCCCTAAGTAAATGAATGGGTATTAATATATTTTCCTCCTTATAAATGTATGTGCATTACAATGAGATAATGCTTTTATGCATATGCATGGTTTGAATAGATGGTTTAATTAGGAAGGAGAGAAATATTTTTTAGGTAGATGCAACATTATACTGACCTTCAAATTGCACCCTAATGGGAGATTTGCCACTCGCATCATTACCCTATCGACTCCTTTCTTGATATTTAAGAGAAACTGGTAGTCTTGATGAACTCAAAACACATATAAGGAAAAGTAATAATACTGAGTCATGTCAAGCTCCACGCTAATCATCATCTAGCAGGTGAAGGGGAAAGTATGTGAAAAACAGAAATAAACACGGAATTCAATACCTTACAGGCATCATTTAACAATCTGACGTACAGAAGTGATAAATGGCTATTTCTGAAGGGTAAGTTATGTGTGCATTACTTTCTTAACTCTGAATAAAATCCAAATAAAATGTCATCATCCAATTATGAATTCTGATACTTAAAATATAAAGATGTAAATATGGAAAATTACAATAAAATATTACTTCAACTTTTATTTTAGAAATAACTATTTTGGGCACTGTATGGTATTTTTAATATTTTCTTTCTTTTAAAATGCTTCATTGTATCATAAGAATATATCCATTCCACTTAAATAACAATCCATTTTATTAATGGCTGTCCCTTTAAAGGAAATAGGACACCTTGAATTAAAAAAATATATAAACAAAAAATATAAACAAAAATAAAAAAATATAAACAAAAAAGAAACCCTGTATTTTCTCTCATATTCCTATTAGGTCATCCAAACAGAAACTTTTCTGCAGCAATTAATAAAAATTCTTTTTATGCTGATATAGTACACACTGGACTGAACATGTATAAAAGATATAGAGATTATTTCTAACTCAGGCCAGCTGGTCTTCCATTTGAATTTGTTCAGATATTTTCTCCTCCTTTTCTTTTTGCAGATAACTTGGAGCATAAGCCATGTGAAAATCCTTTTGTGATGATGTAAAGATTTTAAAGAACACAAACACTTACCATTTAAAGCTATTTATAGTAGAACAACTTTAGCTTGTTTTTAGTTTTGTTTTGCATTGATCAATTTTGTGGGGAGGGGGAAAGTGAGGGACTTAGTATATTCTTTCGGTTATTTTACAAAATTATTTTCTGTTACGCTAAACCCCATATGAAGTAACCGACCCTTAGCAAACATTCCAAGAAACTCCCCCCTCCCATAACTTCCAGCAAGCCCCTTACAAAACCAAACCTGCCCCGGCTCATGCTGCAGTCCCATGATTGTCCTTGCAGTCACCCTCTGGCAGCTGCATTCCTGTCCTTATCCAACCTCTACTCTCCAGCAATTACAGCCCCCGTAGCTACAAGCTTGTGATCACTCCTTTCTTAGCCTGCCAATTTCTCACTCTCAAGCCTAGACAATGAAAATCCACCAGCTCCCTTTCCCTCTCCCCGCCAACTGTCCTATATAAACTATACCCCTTCCCCTGCTCAGGGCTGCTGGCCATCTGAGGCTTCAGCCTGCCTGCGCATAGCCTCTCAATAAAGCTCCTTTGATTGAGCTTTGGTCTCTTTTCCTCCCTCTCAGTCAAGAAATCTATCATTTTAGAAACCATATTAAGTCTTGCAAGCCATGAAAAAGCAGTGATTCCTTCATTACTTGACACCCTGGTTAATTCCTTCCGGAGTTCCTGCCGTAGAAGGTCCTGCCTATTGAGTTTTAAGCTCTGGCCTAATGTCCCTTGTCACACAAATATCTTTGAGTCCCCTCCTTCCAGGTTATTACGGAGAGCAGTTATGAATCGATCAGTGTCAGTTAACAATTGTGGTTTCTCTCCTAGGTCATCACAAGGAAAAGTAAGAGTCTTGCAAAGTTTTTGTCTCTCTAAATTATGGGTAGAAGAGCAATTGGCAGGGCTTTCCAACATGTTGGTGAATCTAATGGAAGCCTGATGTGAAACAAGAAAAATCCCAAATGAGCTGAATTATCCAATGAAAAAAGACAAAAAAATTTTTTATTATTTTTCTGAATACAATATATTATCGTAATTGGATATCTGAAAAAACAAAAAGAATATAAAATTTTCATCATTCCACCGTCCATACCCAAGTGCTGTTAATTTTTTTTTTATTAGATGGTTGTGAGTTTACAGAGATGTCATGCATAGGATACATAAAATACTGAGTTCCCATACACTACTCTACTATTTACACCATGCATTAGTGTGGTACATTTGTTATAATACACAAAGAACATTTTTATAATTGTACTATTAACGATAGTCAATCATTTATAAGACGGTTCACTGTGATGCACAGTCCTATTTATATTTTTAATTTTATTCTAGCAACATATATACAACTTAAAATTTCCCCTTTTAGCCTCATTTACATATATAATTCAGTGATGTTAATTCATTCACAATATTGTGCTACCATCACCGCCATCCATTACCAAATTCTATAATCAACCCAAATAGAAGCTCTGTGCAAATAAAGCATTAACTCCTCATTCCCTACCCTCAATCTGGCCATTGGTAAACTATACTCCAGATTCTGATTCAATGGATTTGCTTATTCTAATTATTTCATATACGTGAGAACATATAATATCTGTACTTCTGTGCCTGCTCATTTCATTCAGCACGATGTTTTCAAGGCTCATTATTAATATTTCTGTGTTAAGATCCTAATAAAATTGAGAACATGTATATTTAGCTTACTTTTGTTTTCTCTAAGCATTGTATCTTGAAAATTTTTAGCATGATTTTTGTATGGCTATATAGTGTTTCATTTTATGGGCAGTACAAAGTAACTTGGAGAATTTGAGGCCAGGAAAAATTCTGGAATCACAGTGCACAAGTAGTAGGTACTGGGAAGTCCAGTACTCTTCAGTTTACAGGATTTTGGTGGAAGCTTTGATCCAGAAGAAATAAACAACTCCCTAGAAGAAGGAGCCAGTAACTTGTCAGAATTAGGTAATGGCATGGGCAGGGTTTAGGAGTCGAACCTGGGTTTCTGGCCTGGCAGGCAAGAATTCTGCCACTGAGCCACCATTGCACCGCCCTGGAGGTACAGTTTTCTTTCTTTTTTTTTTCTTTTTGGAGATAGACTTTTAAATAATAGTTTATGGTTTTCTTAAACTTTTACTCTTTCCACTATGCCAATAGTTACACAGTTACACAATGTAACTCAAAGTTACAGTTACACAATGTAACTCAAAGAATAATCAAGGTAACTCCAAGCATATACAAGAGAGAGAGGGAGAAAAAGTAATTAGAAATGCATGATTGTCAGCCTAGTGATTTGCTGTTTTTTAGAAATATCTGGTTCTGATTTTCCCCACAAATGGAACATACAGTTCCAGAATCTATTATGAAATACAAGTACTTGCTACAATAGCCCATCCTATATGCCATGTTTCAAGTTTCCTTCCTTATCACCCCTGCTACTTTCCTCTTTATTAGATTGGTTAGATCTGCTAGTGCCTAGAAAAATGAATAAATGGCTATATCAATAAGGATATGGCTTAGACATAGAAAAAAAATCTATCCCATACTGTTTTTCACTGTCACTTTCTCTATAACCCTTTTTAAATTAGGTTAGTTTCTCAAAATTTATTGACTGATCATTAGAAAAAATCTGAAATCTACCCCAGACTGGAATTTAAAAGTTTAGACATGAGATATAAGATTCTTCATTTTTAAAAAGCTCCTCGTATCACTTTGTTGATTGGCACAAGGTCATAAGTATTTAGGCTAACACTTAATAATGATTACAATGGGTAACATCAGTCAATCCTTTTTTAGGACTTCCTATATACCAAACAGTGTATTTCATATCACTTTTCTTAAGCATCAAAAACACAGGTAAAAACATATTTACAGATAAAAAAACTAACAACTAGAGGACTGAAATTAAAAACAAAAAACCAGTTGCTCTAAGGCTGAAATAAAAAAATAGTATAAAAATGTCACACACAGAAAGTAGGAGGCAGTTACAGGATTCTAATTAAAGTCTGAGTAACTTCAAAATCCGGTACATATAGTATTGGTCAGATTAGTCAGGCAGAGTTCTGAAACTTAAAAAAAAATAATAATTTTAATTTTGACAATGAACTCACAGAGTCGAACTGATAAGGATCTCTCTGACTGAAAATCTTACTGTGGGGACTCTGGAACTCTTGGCTTTGATGTACAAACTTATATTCCAAGTGACTTGAATCAAGATGAAAAGGCTCCAGAATGGAAACTATTGTAAAGAAACTCAGATATGGTAAAAGAATTCTTGCTAGATTAAGAATTACACCAACCTCTTTCCTTTGCTTTGCAGATAGATCATATACACAATTAACACTCGGCAATCCATACTTGCTAACTCTGCAATTATTATCACACTCAGAACTGTGTCCTTTGTGGAGAAGTTAATAACATTGGGAGATATCATCCCTGGTGTTTCTACCCATGGTTATTTACTCACTGTGAAAGGTATTACAAGGGTATGCTGAAAATAGGACTCCCATTCCAGTGTGGCAACTAGCACAAAACTTCTGGGTCTCATTTTAGTTTTGACGGCTCTTCCCAAGGTGTTTCTGCTCAGGCCAATATTTTAATGTTGCAGAATCCTCCAGAGGCCAAAGACAATGCAGTAAAAATCTGCATGAAAACGCAGTTAGATGAGAGCTGGACATAATTCTTCAGAAGAAGGCGGCAGGGCAAATTACAGCAAGGTGCCAGGGTAGCAAGTTTCTAAACAAATGCATGATCAGAAAACTCAGCTTAACATAACATTGCAGCTGAGTCTTGGCCAAAGGCTTTATTTTCAGAAGCCCAGAAAAAGCCATATATTTCTCACCTTCAAACATGGCAGCTGAATTGATGATCTTCCTTTGTTCCTTTCTCTTTACTCCTCCCGTTACTCTTATTATATGCCTCAGATGATAAATTGTCAGTGTTTGTGGATTTTCATGTATGATCCAAATTTCATTACTTGACCCACAGCTTAAATCACTTCCTTTGAGTATACTCCTTGATCATTCTCCTTAAACTCATATCATTTATTGGCATAGCCCTGAACATGGTTTTCACGTTTCATTCTTACTCTCATACAGAAATTTACTCTAACAACAATAGTGAGGCATACACATCAAAATTGTTTAAAAATTTGTGCTTTTCTCTCAGCTTTTTTTTTAATTTTCACATTACCTTATAACCCTCAACCTTTCCCCATCTCCTGGAACTAAGAGACCATAAACTCAAAGAAAGAAAATCACTTTGGACACTGCCTAAGGCTGAGTTCCTGGAGAACTATTTTATCAGACTCATTGTGCTATTGAGCAGGTGTGTAACACTGGGCAACTCGAATTAGTTTTGTAGCCTCGATTTCTTCAGAAAGAAACAAGGAGGGAGTCTAGATCAGCATTCCTAAACTCAGATAATGTTATAAATAATACAAATAACTTTCATAGCTAAAATAAACAAAAATGGCTTGGTATAAGACAATAGCCATTCCTAAGAACAGCAGCCAAACTAAAATTTGCATGCCCAGTGCACAAACACTAAAAATGCGTGGGCTGAAACAAACCAGCAAACACACGAACAAAACAAAAACACACCGTCTGCTGCCTGGGTTCAATCCAAGTGTTAGCTGCGCGCTGCTACTCTTTCCACTTTCTCTCTCTTTTCTTTTTTTCAGTCTCTAAATTTCCATGCCCTCCCAGTGTCAAATTCCTCCAGGAAAATAATTTTCAACAATAGTGAAAGCTAAAAAGGAGAGACAAGGGAGATATCAAAATACTTTTCGGCTCCTTCTATCACACCTTATACTGTAGACTTGAAAGAAGCCCAGGAATAAGGCATAACGACAACAGTACAGGCTTGGGATCCAGACATATTTCCCACTCAATCAAAATTAAACATTGTTAGAGCAACACAGAAGGTTAGGGGTGATAGATCCATTGATTTTTTAAGAAAAGTCAGGCTACGTTCAAGATCACTTTACATACACTCGGGAAGGAGAACTATATGCTACATTTACTTTAAATATTAATCATTTACCAAAATCTAGCATATAAATTGTACCAAGGTTCTCAGATATGAAAATGACAAAAAAATTATACACGTTAGGGTGGTTAAGACAAAAAATTCTGATTTATTCCAGACTCCCTACCTAGGGCCAGCCTGACCTTCTGTGAACTGTAATGTTTTTTGCCCTTTCAATCTATGCAGAGGTTTTGCTTTCTTATATTAGTTTTTGTGTTAGTTTCTGCTTATGTTGTTTCTCAGCGTTCACAGTAAATAATGTCTTTATTATTGCATTGCCATGCATCGCTTCTCTCCCACACGTGTGCAAAATGCTTGTCTCCCCTTGGATGGATATTTACATCTGATTGCAAGGTGTTGTGAGTCAAAGAGCAGCATTCTTCTTAGGTGACATCCCACTCATTTAGCAAAGAAATGTAACTTTTGGACTGGGATCTGAACTTCCATTCAGTTTGCGCATATTATGGGCTAGGCGCAGAGACAGAAAGATTAATTAAATATTGAAGGAAGAATGAGCAGATTCTTCCCCTTAAGGCAGTGCATTCACTTAGGCAGTATAGACATATAACAGATACTTTTAGTACAAGGTAATTGAAATAATTCAGGTCTCCACTGCTTTGAAGGCTCAGAGTAGAAACAACTCACCTAAACTGGAATTGGGGTTTGGAGACAAGAAGGCTTTCTGGAGGATATGCATTCTGATTACCTTGCAGAGTAGCCACGCATGTGTGAGAGATGGAGATATTCGAAAACTGAATGTGTTCAGGGAATTTCAAGTATTTGGGTTGCTGAAGTGTAATGTATAATATGGAGAGTATTGAAATAGTAGGTTGGAATAAAAAAGCCAGGTAGTAAAGAGGCATGCACATCTTACTGAAACAAAAACAAAAAACTAGACTTCAACAAGTAGAAATGGGGACTATTAAATGTTATAATTAAGGAAATGAAACCTGATATCATTCTGATATATCTGAATTGTAGAACATGGAATTGGGAAAAGAATTAAGAATCTGTTGCAGTAGTCATAAATAGAGAAGAGATATTCAAGAATGAAAGAAGTGGAATGATTAAGGAGTTTTTGAGATTAAATAAGACAACCTATGTGGTTGATTGAACGTTGGAAATAAAAGAAAGTTGAGGCAGAATTTCACATTTCTGTTTGGTGATACTAAATTGATAGTGGTGACAATGAGCAAGATTGGATATACATATGTAGAATAAGCTTTGGCTAGGAATAAAAAAAAAGAAACAACAGCTCCTGGGCATATTAAGACTATAATGCATATTGGACAACTAGATAAAGACTATATAGGCAGTATATAAATAAGGTTTCTCTAGGGAAACAGAACCAATAAGGAGATAACCTGTAAATGCACAGATTTTATAAAAGCATCTCATATAAATGTTGGGGTGCCGAAGTCCAAATTCAGTAGGGCAGGCTGCAAGCTGGGACTCTGATGAAGGTCTTCAGTGACTTTTCCATAAGGCTGGCTAGCTGAAGTAGAAATGAGATTTCTCTCTTCTGACTGCTAAAGCTATCACCTCCCCTGTAAAAGCCATCAGCTGATTAGATTAAAGATCTCTCATTGCAGAAGACCCTCTCCCCTTAGCCAATTGCAGATGTAATCGGCCATAGATGCTATCAACTGACTGATGATTTAAGTCCACAAAATGTCCTTGCAGCAACAGATAGGCAATTGGGCACCATCACCTGGCCAAGTTGACACACAAACCTAACCTTTACAATCCACCCTTGTCAATGTAGGAGCTATACACATCACCTTAGACCATGCTTAATTTCTAAATAAAACACAATAGCAGACAAATGCTTTGCCCAACAATAATCAGCTGTCCTGTATATAAATAAAATGCACTCTATCTCTCGACGATAGGGTGCAATTCCTTGGGTAATATTCACTTTTAAACTTGACATTCTTATAACTTAAATACTATGACATGAATAATAAACATGTTATATGATAAGGTGAGAAGAAAAAAAAAGCTATTTTTCAAAAGGAGAGTGGTTAACTGCAGAGGATGGCAAGATGTTACTCCAAAATCCTAAGGACCTGCATTATGATTCTCCTAAAGGATCCTTCCAAAGTTTCCAGACAGCACCTTTATTGGCTACTAACACTTCCAGCATCATTGGATCTGCTGGATCATATGGCGTAAGTGGCAGAGCAGCTTGCACAGTAGCCTGAACTTATTGCAAAGTCTCTTCTTGTTCTGATCCCCACTGAAAACTAGCAGCTTTTCTGGTCACTTAGTACATAGATCAGAGTAGCACACCCAAATGAAGAATATGTTGTCTCCAATATGCTGTCTACCTTATCTGGTAAGGTAACACAAATCTTCATTCCTGAAGTTTCTGAACCATTGCTAGTTCTACCTGGATTGGGTTTTTGCAGGTTTCCACTAACTTTAATCAGAGGGCACGATAGTACTAAGTATGCCTTAGAGTATCTGCTATATTCCAGGCAAACTCTTCCTTATGTCCATTGTGTAGTTGTAGTCCTATTTCTCCTTGCTAGTCAGGATCAATAACCCCAGCCAGTACAGTAATCCTGTGCCTTGCATGTTGACTCAGAGGCATGAGAAGCCCAAAGCGGCCAGGGGACAGTCTTAACTTCCAGTTCAATGGAATCATTGTTGTGCCTTCTGGTAGGAACACTCATTTTGGAACTAAGACTTGTAGCCAGCAGAGCTTTGTTAGTTCAGAGATGATAGATTTGGTATCATTGCATGCAGGGAAGGCAAACCCATATATGGAGTACAAATTTGTATTATTTTGTTAAAGCTGCCACAACTCAATATAACAGAAATAGATTGGCTTTTAAAAAGGGACTTTAATAAGTTACAAGTTTACAGTTCTAAGGTCATAGATATGTGCACAGTAAGGCATCCAGAGAAAGATACCTTGGCTTAAGGAAGGCATATGCTGGTCCTTGTTCCTTGTTAGTTACCTCCGGCTTCTGATGCCAGCAGTTTCCTTTTTAAGCATTTATGGGCCTTCAGTTAGTTCCTCTGGGACACAACTCTGGGTCTGGCTTGCTTAGCATCTCATGGGAAGGCACATGGCAACATCTGCTGAGCTCTGCCCATGTCTAGTCATCTGCTCTCTCTATTGCTACTCCAAGTATCTCCAAATATCTGTGTCTTTGTCAGGTCTGAAGCAACTGTTCTCTGGGTGTCTGCATCTGAGGTTTCTCTAAAATGTTTCCCCTGTAAAGGAATCTAGTAAACTAATCAAGACCCACCTTGAATGGGTGGAGTCACATCTCCATCTAATTAAAGGCCACACCCACAACTAGGCATGTCATGTGTCCACAGAGATAATCTATTCAAAAGTTTCCAACCTACAGTATGACTCAGGATTAAAAGAGAAGATTGTCCCCACAGGATTGGATCAGCATTAAAACATGGCTGTTCTGGAACACATAGTTTCAAACCACCACAGTATCTAATCCAGTTAGAACAAATTTCTGACCCTTCCATGATGGAAGTGGTCCAATGTAATCAACCTGCCATCAGGTAGGCTTTTCATCTTGGGGAATGCTGCTATATTGGGGACTGAGTATGGATCTCTGCTTCTGGCAGATTGGGCACTCAGCAGTGACTGTAGCCAGATTGGCATTGGTGAATGGAAGTCCATGTTGCTGAGCCCTTAACATTCATCCCTATCACCATGACCATTTTCTTCATGAACCCTTTGGACAATGACAAGAGTGGCTGGAGATAGATGCTCACTGATATCCACAGAACTATCACTTATCCACTAGATTATTAAAACCTTCCTCTGCTGAAATAACCCTCTTGTGAGCATTTACATGGGGTACAAATATTGTCATGCTTTTTGCCCACTCAGAAAAGTCCATCCACATACCTCTTCTCCAGACCTCTTTCTCACCAATTTTCCAATCATGCTCCTTCCAAGTCCCTGTCTATCCAGCCAAACTATTAGCAATAGTCCATGAGTCAGTATACAAATATACCTCTGGTCAGTTCTCCTTCCAAGCAGAATGAACAACCAGTTGCACAGCTTGAACTTCTGCCCACTGGGAGGCTTCTCCCTTGTAACTGTCCTTCAGGGACATCCCAGAAAGGGGCTGCAGTGCTGTAGCTATCCTTTTTTGGGGGTGGTACCTGCATATTGTGCAGAATCAGTATAAACCAGGACACAGTTTTCTCTTCCTCAGTCATATTATTGTAAGTAATTACCCAAGAGGCCATAGCTCTGGGCTGGAAAAGAGAAGATATATAGGGGAAGTGGGTACCATGGGCATTTGGGCTATGTTTCAGGTAACTTACTTATGCCATCAGGACCCACTCGAACCCTATCTCATGTATATTCATTTCCTTTTTATGTTGAAATGCTGCTGTACATGCCCAACTTATAGACTTGGTGGGTCAGACCCAGCTCACGATATGCAACTCAGGTCTCCTGGTAACTTGGTGGTCCATGGTAAGTATTCAGTCTTTACTAAAGCCCAGTAGCAGACCAAAAGCTATTTCTCAAAAGGAGAGTGGTTGACTGCAGAGGACGGCAAGGCATTACTTCAAAACCCTCGGGGCCTGCACTGTGATTCTCCTACAGGATCTTTCCAAAGGTTCCAGAAAGCATCTCTATTGGCTACTGACACTTCCAGCACCATTGGATCTGCTGGATCCTATGGCACAAGTGGCATAGCAGCTTGCACAACAGCCTGAACCTATTGCAAAGTCTCTTCTTGTTCTGGTCTCCACTTAAAAGTAGCAGCTTTTCTGGTCACTTGGTAAACGGGTTAGAGTAACACACCCAAATGAAGAATATGCTGTCTCTAAAATCTAAAGAGTTCAGCTAAGTGTTGTGCATCACTTTTTGGTCATAGGAGAGGCCAGATGCAAAGTATTTGCCAGATCAATAGCTACATATCAGTTACTGGAGGATATATTGATTTGCTCAAGCAACGATACCACATCTAGAACAGCAGCTGCAATTGGAGTCACCACCTGCTTAAGTTTATGATAATCCACTGTAATCCTCCAAGATCCATCTGTTTTCTCCAAAGGCCAAATAGGAGAGTTGAATGGGGATCTGGTGGGTTTCACCACCCCTGCATCCTTCAAGTCCTTAAGAGTGGCACTAATCTCTGAAATCCCTCCAGGAATCCAGTATTGCTTCTGATGTTCTATTTTTTCTATGTAGGGGCAGGTCTAGTGGCTTCCACTAGGTCTTTCCTACCATAATAGTTCTCGCTTCATAAATCAGGGAACCAATGTGGGGATTTTGCTAGTTGCTGAGTATGTAAATACCAATTGTGCATTCTGGAACTGGGAAAATGACCACCGAATGAGTCCTGGGACCCACTGGACCCATTGTGAGATGGACCTGAGCTAAAACACCATCAATCAACTGATCTCCATAAGCTCCTACTCTGACTGGTGAACCAGAGTGACATTTGGGTCTCCTGGAATTAATGTCACTCTGAGCCAGTGTCTAATAATCCCTGAAATATTGTATCATTTCTTTATCCCCAGTAAAATTACCCCGGTAAAATGCCAGATGTCTACTTGGGAAGGCTGGGAGGAAGATTAACAATATAAATTTTGGGCAGTATAACCAGGTCCTTTTGCAAGGGTACCCAGCCATCCCCTCATTCTAGGGGATCAAAGTCTGTAAACTTTCTAATTCTGGGAATTAAGGGGCCATGAATCACTGTTTTTGTAATTCAAGTTAGACTTTTGCTCACTTGACCTAGAACACTTCTGCTTGTTCAGATCAAACAAGAATTTAGCAGACTGTCTATCTATTTTATTTCTAGGTGCCCCATTATCTACAGCCCCAATGGCACAAGTCTCTGCATGTCAGATGAGTTTGACTAATGCTTTGAGTCCACCATTATTATGGTATCCACACCCACCTTTTCTTTGATGATTAAGTTCTGCCACATGGCTTCTGCCAACTCAGGATCCATTCATCCCCATTGTGTTTAAGGATTCCAGCTCTGTGACAGCAGTTCCCACAGTAATAGCTGACCTACAGAAAAGGGCTACTACAGAGTTCTTCAAGGATAATAGAGCTAGTCTCATAAATTTATCCCTCGAAGTCCTGGTTAAAGATGTATCCTCTGGACATTCCTGGGATTTTGAGCAGGTCTTCCCTCATAAATCCATTCTCTTTAAAGCCTTTGGATCCACTCATCTACATTATACTAGGGCGTTCTGTCATTTCAACCTCAGGTAATGTCAGCCACCATTTAATCCATATTTCAGCTAGTCGCCCAGAGAAACTGTTAATGGCCTTTCTGACCCCCTTGAGCTATAGTAGTGAATCCAGCATCTCAGCTTAGTGGGTCCATATTAATAAATTCAGCCTGGTCCAGCTTTATATTCCTTCCACCATTACCCCACACCTTTAATATCCATTCTCACACCTATTACCCTCATTTCTGTCTACATAAATGTGAAAACTCATGCAGTTCTTTTGGAAAAAAGTGTACCTCCTCTATAGGGGTCACACTTTGTACCTCACCTTTCAGAGCTTGTTGGGACTATAGTCGAGTTCTAAGTCTGGGAGAAAAGAATAGTGAGGGTGGGTCATGAAAAATATTAACTGTCTTTCAAGCCAAATACTTCAGGGCATCCTCTTGCACTTTCATCTGGTGGAACAGGATTAATGTCTCCAGACAGTGGAGTGAGGGCTGTCTCCTGGGGAGGTGGTTACAGGTTTAGCCGGCACCAAAGGGCTAATTTCTTCAGGTGGAGGTTAGATGGCAGACTCCTCAGGGAAGCCTGGAGGGAGGGATGGTTTCCTCAAGGAAGACTGGAGGTGGCAGCTGTCTTCTCAGGGAAGATGGAGGTGGAGTGGCTGCTTCCTCAGAGCAGAGCATTACAGGTTTATGGAGCAAAGATTCAGCAAAATCCAGAGTTTAAATGTCCTCACTGCCATCATTATCAACCCTTATGACCCCATCCCAATTTTCAGGATCCCATTCCTTTCCAATCAATGCCTTCACTTTGATAGCAACACCCTGCACGGTTGAGAATTTAATTTACATTGTAAATCTGCCACTGACAAATGGGATTCTGGGTCTGGTTTCCAGAGATCTCAAGTCAGCAGCCACAAAAAATACAATTTTCTTTCAGGGTACACTTAGAAACAGTTACATATTTTAAATGGAACATTAGCAGCAAACGTGAAGCCTTTATCTCATTTCTTTCTTTTATAACTGTATCCAGCATGTGAACAGCCAACACCATTATACATACCTTTTAACACCAAAAAATCTCTGTTTAGCTTTAAAAAACACTGTCACTCAGAGCCTTGCCTCATACAAGCATATGATTAGCAGAATCAAGTGATGATATTTTGCATATTTCTATTTTCAACTTAGGCCATGGACTGTCAGCGCCATCTTGATTTTTTAAAAATAGAGTCATTAGTGCCTTTGAATCTAATTGGAATATAAACTCCATTGTAAATACCCATTTTCAAGATTCTGCTTCTCAAGAACCATTCCCAGTACCAAAACTGTATTTGTCAGAGTTCTGTAAGGAGACACAACAAACAGAAGGCATCTGTAAATATTATGAGATCTTATAAAATTGTAACATGCAATTGTCAGATGCACAAGTCCAATTTCTATAGGGCAGGATATAAGCTGGCACTTCCATGAAGGTTATTGTAATTCACTATATTAACAGAATTTTATATATGTAAAAAAAAGCCTAACTTCTTCTCAATGGATGCAGGACTATTTAATAAAATTAAAAATCATCTGATGATAAAAACTGTCAGCAAACTAACGAGAGAGAGGGCATCCATTTGAAAACCTCAAACTAATAAGGGCATCGATGGAAAACCTAGACTTAACATCAAGCTTAGTGTGATAAAAGAATGAACACTTTTCACCAAGGTCAGATACATTGCAAGGCTTTTACTTAACATTGTCATAAAAGACCATACTTGCAATAAGACAAAAAAAGATATAAATTGTACAGATTGGGAAGGAGGAAATGAAGCTCTCTTTATTTGCAGATGACATAAACACTTACGTAGACAATTTTTAGAAACCTACAAAGATTACCCGAACTAATAAGTTAATTTAGCAATGTTGCAGGATGCTGAGAGCTCAATATACAAAATCAGGGATATATTTTTATCAGGGAAAAACTTTTATATATGAGAAACAAACAATTGAATTTGAAATAAAAATATTTCATTTACTATAGTATCAAAAACCATAATATTTTTGATAAGTTTAACAAACTATGTACAATGCCTTCAATTAAAAACACAAAAATACCTTTAATAGAATATAAAGATATACGAATAAATAGCTATAACATATTATTGAATTGGCAGATTTAATTTTAATAAGAATGTTAATGAATTAGCAGATTCATTCCAGTAAGAGGTCAGTTCTCCCCAAGTTGAGGTATGCATTCAAAAAAATCGTATTAAAATGTTCAATAGGCTTTTCTTTTGTATGCTGTGTGGTGGTTGCATTTCATTATTTTTCCATGTGAATATCCCGTTATTGCAATGCCATTTGTTGAATTTGTTTGTTTGCTTGTTTTGTGGGGGAAGGGCATGGACCGGGAATCGAACCCGGGTTTTCTTCATGGCAGGCAAGAATTCTGCCACTGAACTACCCTTGCACCCCCCTCAATAGGTTTTTTTTTTTTTTTTTTTTTTTTTTTACATGGGCAGGCACCAGGAATCGAACCCGGGTCCTCGGGCACAGCAGGCAAGCGTTCTTACCTGCTGAGCCACCGTGGCCCGCCCTCAATAGGCTTTTTAATAATATTTTTAATTTATATCCACAATGTCTATGGAAACTCAAAATACTTAGTAATTAAAACACTTTTGAGAAGGAGGAAGAAAGTTTTAGGAATTATATTAGATTATTTCAAGTCCTACTATAAAATACAGTAAGCAGGATGGTGTTCTACCGACCACATTGTAAAATTAAGCATAGTAGAGATTCCAGAAATACACCCATGCAATTATAGTTAACTTATTTCTGGCAAAGGTGACAAGGTAATTAATTCAGTGGAAAAAGGCAAATCTGTTCAACAAATACTGAAACAGCTGGTTATCTTTTTTGGAAAAAAAATGAACTTAACCCTTACCTTATATTTTCATTTCAAACCAGTTTGAAATCAATCATAGACATAAATTTAAAAGCTAAATTCTAACAATTCTAGAAAAACTCATAAGATAAATCTTTGTCATCTTTTGATAGGCATACATTTCTTAGACTGTACACCAAAAGCATAAAAGGTAAAACATAAATTTCCCTCCAACAATACTGAAGTGTTTTTTCTGCTACTCAAAAGACACTATTAAAATATATATTTAAGCCAAAGAATGGTTGAAAATATTCACAATGCATATATATATATATATATATATATATATATGGAAAATGTATTTTATCAGGGATATATAAAGAAAAGTTATATCTAAATCATTAGAAGAAAATTTAGAAAAAAGACTGAAAAAGTAGGCAAAATATTAGCATAGACATTTCACTTAAGAACAGAAACAAATGGCTTATAACTACATGAAAAGATGCTCAGCATCTTTAACCAATGGAGAAATGGGGAAATACTATTTGAGATAATCTACTATAAATCCTATAGCAGTATACACCTACTAAAATAGCTCTAGTTAAAAACAAAAACAAAACAAAAGCAAAAACTGGCAATACCAAGGATTGGGGAGAATTTTGAAGCAATTCACCTCTCTATATTGTTGAGAAGTGTTGTTGGCAATGAAAATAGTACAATCATTTTACAACATTTTGGTAGTTTCTTAAAAAGTTACTTGTACATTTAGATGACTTAGCAATTTACTCCTTAGGTATTTAAGAACACAACAACAAAACATATATTTACCAAAATACCTATACTTGAATATTCATAGCAACTTTATTTATAATAACTAAACATAGTAAATAACCCAAGTATTCATTGACAAGTAATAGGGCAAACAAATTGTGGTATATCCATACCTTGGAGTATTACTCATCAATAAAAATGAACAAATTATTGTCATATCCAACAATGCAAATACATCTCAAAAATATGCTGGGCAAAAAAAATCCAAGCATAGTATTTGATTTTCATATATATAATATGCAATTATAGTACAGGCAAAACTAATTTATAGTGACAGAAAACTAATCAGTGGTTGCTTTGGGTTAGGAGGAGGGATGAGTTATTGATTGCAAAAATGCATGAGGAAGCTTTCTGGGGTGATGGAAATTTCTGTCTTGATTTCCAAAATGCATCAAACCGTACTCCTAAAGTAGGTACTTTTTTTTGTACTTCAATAAAATTGATTTAAAAACTTAAGAAAACATATCAATGCAAGAGAAACAGGAGAGATTGGAAATATTTAAAAGTTGCTGTCGAAGAGCTAGTGGAAAGAAAATGCTGACAATCCTAGATAAGCTGAGTTAACTAGTTTGGATTGGTACTTGGGAATACAAGGTGATTGAAATCAAGGGCAAAGGTGGGAGTAGATATTTAGTAATCAATAGGAAATTTTACATTCTGAGGTAGAGACAAGGGAGGTAAGCAATAATTCCAATGGTTCTGTTTATAAGGCTAGATGTGAAAATATGAGGAATTCATGACTTGTTGCCTTGATTCTATTAATGAAGTAGGAAGGAAGTTTGCTGAACACTGATTTCCCTATTGGTCAGAAACCCAGATGCAGAATTCACAGGTCAAAAATTAACACTTAAAATGGGACACAGTTGAACATCAAACTTCAGTCCCATTGTCAATTCTAATTTTGCTTCTTTCCATGATATTTGTTCAGCTTTATGCTGAGTTGTGGTTTAGTGATTTTCTTCACTTAGAGGGTATATGCAAAAGAACACAGGTTAAGAAATATGGATAGTATATAATTGCCATTTCTTTTAATTTAGAGTATTAAAAGAAATATTAAAATAGACTTTGCATAATAGTTAAAATTTGTGAAGTGCATGAAACTCTAAAAGGGAAAATTTTATTCCAAGGCTTTTGGAATAAAATGTATGTTTAAAACAAGCTTATTATTTAACTTAGAAAAAGTTAATCTTCAGGCCTTCTTATTTTCCTGATTCCATGAAATAGTATCTGTAACCTTGAAAAATGTATCCTCTTTTTGAGTTTTAAAAATTATTTGTTGGACACACCATGGTGGCTCAGTGGCAGAGTTCTGCCACTTCTGCCATGCTGGAGACCTAGGTTCAATTCCCAATGCCTGTCCATGCGGAAAAAAAAAATTATTTGTCAAAACTATTTTTTTTTAATATCCAATTCCTTCTGTGTTTTTATTTACAAACTGATTAAGTAGAAATTCAGGTATAAGAGGAAATAAAGTTAGACAATTTAATGCTGCAATAAACTTTCCTAATTTCAAATTCCGATGTCATAAAGATGTTTTCTTAAAGATAAATCTCAGACAAAAATGACACACGAGAACACCTATTAAATGGTGCTATAAAAATAAAATTTGCTGAGATGTGTGGAAACTGAGAAATCTAACATTAAAGCCAAAGACCCAAATTTTAAGCTGCAGTGAGCATTAAGAACAAATAAGTTAAACAACAGTCATTACACAGAGTGCTAAATGATCATACTTTAAAATAGCCTCATGTCACATTTTATGTAATAGATATCCATCTTCCAGGGGCCTTCTAATAACTGCTGGCATGCTACCCAAAGAACTAGCTCACACAAATTGAATATAGCAGCCATTAACAAAAGAAATAACACCATGTTCTGGGAAAATACGTTCAAATGACATATCTTATGCCACACAACAGTAAACATGCAAAAACTACACAACAGAAATTTACCAGAACAGATTCACATACTTATAAATTAGGTAGGACTATAAAAAAATTATGGTTCACGTAGGCCAGTTGAGATAGGCCTCTCACAGACATCAACTTGGCCTCTCACAGACATCAACTTGAGCTAGCTTAATCCAAAGGATGAGATTATTGAAGAGATGCTAAATAGCTCTGAAAAGTCCAGAGAAAATTTTTCAGTAAGGCTGCGGGATGGGCATGAATGCACCTGGGCCTTAGGAACTAATAGAAGCAGCACTTGAAGATTGATAAGGCTTATCTGGATGTCTCTTGACCCTGCTCCCTCTTTGTGTTTCCTTCACTGTTCTCTCTTGCTGAAGACTGGATTTCTTCTTATGGAGACTATTTTAGCTGTAGTATTTCCTGAAAATATTATATCTCATCCTAATACAATAGAAAGAGATTTTGTTTTTTCTCAGGCCTACGTCTGGACATTTTGGGCAGAGACTCACTGGCTCTGTTTGGGTCCAATGCCTGCACCTGGACAAAACCATTGGTGCCAGATGAGAGTATTGCATTGTAACATGGCTGCTCATGCAACAGCTATTAAGATGAATTGGGGACAGGAAAGGGATTCCAACTATGCAGATTTCCAAAAGTGTCTATGAAGTATCTTCCTTCTCCTGGGCCGTGAATGTGAGGTTTTAATGAAAAACATTCATGTGGTGGTTTGAAGTTGTTATATATCCCAGAAAAACATGCTCTTATATCTAATCTATTCTTGTGAGTGTAAACTCATCGTAAGTAGGATGTTTTGATGAGGCTACTTCATTAAGGTGTGTTCCACTTCATTCAGGATGGGAATTAATCCTGTTACTGGAGTCCTTTATAAACAGAATGAAAACAGAGAGCGAGCGAGAAAGTCACAGACTCAAGAAGTTGAATTCAATTTAACTTGAAGAGAAGGGAGAGACCAGCAGACACCATCATGTGCCTTGCCATATGGCAGAAGAGCCAACGATCACTGGCAGCCCATCTTTGGGAAGAAATAATTGCCTTGATGATGACTTAATTTGGGTATTTTCTTGGCCTCGAAGCTGTAAATGAATAAATTCCCATTGTTCAAGCCAAACCATATCATGGTATTTGCTTTAAGCAGCCTAGGAAACTAAAACAATGTGGAATGCAAAAAGAAAAAGCCAACATGAAAATATCTGAAAAGTAAGAGCACAGGGGAAAGAGGAGGCCTTGTCCTACAAAATATATCAGAAAACCTCAAAGACCAAAAGGACAGTATTAACATGTGAGTAGACAGAGAGAACAGGAGTAGTCTTGAACCTGTAGAAATAGAACCAATATTATGCAGAGATTTACTACTTATTAATATTGATAGCTAAAATCAGTAGGACAAAAGAAGATGAACTATTCAATAAATGATGCGGGAACATCTGGATAACCATGTGGTAATACATTAATTTAGAAACATGCTTTCTACCGCAGATCTAGATAAATTCCAGATGGACCAGAGATTTAAATATAAATACAGAATCATGAGTGTTAGAAGACAGCAAGGGAGATTTCCTTATTTCTTCACCCATTGCCCCATTTCAAAACTTGTCATTACCTCTAACACTGCAGGTGCCAATGAATTAATCTTGTCCGTAGGCCAAGGCAGAAAACTGCCAGAGTTGCCTTTCTAAATGAAAATTGACTTATACAACTCCTTTGCTTAAAACTCATCAGTAGCTCTCTGAGTTGTTAGTATAAAAATAAGATCCATTTGCATAGCACGGAGCTCTTCATCATATATGTGTGTGTGTGTTTTATTTATTATTTGTCAAAGGATGGATGATATCCTTTATTTTACTAGCATGTTCTTACTTGTCACACATCTTGCTATGTTTTCTTAGCATGTCATATATTCATCCACATATTCATGTGTCTGCATTTATCATCCAGTATATGTCAAACACTGTACTGGACCCTAGGATTCAGAAATCAAAGACCTGACCCAATCCTTCAAATATAAAGGGTGCCTTAAGAGAGTAGGTAATAAAGAAACTGTCATTCGATAGTACTAAGTTAATCAGAAATTGACTAGGTATGTGTGCAGGTTTTGCTGGTGTTGGTAATGTGAAAAAACTATAAAAGGTAAATACCATATAAATAAAATATTTAAGATCAAATATTGATAACGGATATGAAAACCCTCTGAAAAGTGTAATGCATGGAAATGTAATGCATGATATTAGGTTACAACTCTTAACATCAGCCAACAAGTTATTTGAGAAATAACCAGTTGGCACATGCCTGTGACAATTTCTCTTTCACTGTATCCAGAATGATATAATCATAATCGGAAGATATTCTACTAGTGGCTGAGTGTGTATTATGAGGGTATTTGTCATTAACAGTGTCGTTTGTCAAGCAGTTCTAAATGACAGTTTTTAGTGAGGGATAATTTCTACTCTTATTTTTTAGACTATAGGAACTGGTCAACTTCATCAAATGACAATAGGATTGGACAAAAGCAGTGCGATCACTAAGGAACTGAGCAGTCAAATCTTCTTCCAGAAAATGACCCTCTACTGTAGGTAATAAATTTTATAATATTGGCCCATCTATTGTAAACACATATGATGCAGGCTCTAAGTTTATGAATAATGGCTTCATTTTTTTAGTAATTAGGATTCAATGCTATTAACAGCAGTATGTCTGGATAATTATATTTTACAATGAAATGTCTAAGAAAAGGCGTTTCTGTTCTTATGACAATTATGCTTGTGATTAATGGTATAAATGACAATATCCAATATACATACAGAACAGCAAAAATTAACTGTATATATCATGAGTGACAGCATGAAAATGAGATGAAATCGATAATCAGAAGTTAATAATGGCTCCTTTATTACTGCTGTATTCTCCAAAGCAGGGCAGGTCGGGGTGAGGGGTGGGGAAGGGTAGAGATGGTCCTCTTGTCACTCTCTAGAGTCACCACCAATCAATAAATGTTGTTTTCAATTATGTGCACTGTAAAAATGCTGCACCATCTTAAAGATGTTTGAATGCCAAAGGAGCGTATGAGGAGCCAATCATGAAAATCGCCAAATGTAAACCTTGGGCAGGAAAACTCAGCTCTAGGAGTTACCTGTTTTCTAAAGTGGTGTTCTCTGGGATGTCTTCCTGTGGGATGAGTTTATTGGGCCATTCTGTGGTAGGGTGCTAGGAATCCAGGTACTTTCTTCCTCTGCAATCAGAATCTGCTCTGCAGGATTCCAAACCTAATGAATTGCATGTGATTTTCACTTTGCTTTTGTTCCATTGTAATATATTTGATTTTTCTTTACTTCCTTCCCATCTTCGCTCTCATACTGTCCTACACAAACATGCACACACACACACACACACACATAGGTGTGTGTTGGTTTTGCTTTGTTTTTTGCTTACTTACTATGAGATTTTATTAAGACTTTCAACAACTTACCTCTCACTTTTTTTTTAACCTATTTCCTTTTGAGGTGTCCTGTAGCTATTAGTTCTGCCTTGTAAATGTTATGTGTGTATCTTACTATCTGTACACATTCTTTAAACTAAGCACTTCTTCCTCTCCTGATACTTAGCCATGTTATGCATTATTTCCCAGTTTTAAGAAACAACTCATTATGAAAAAATGCAAAATATATCAAAGAGAAGAATATAGTATATTGCTGTATACTAATCTCTCAGTTTAAACTATTTGCAGTTCGCAGCATTTCTAACCATAACCACTTCCATTCTTCCTCTGTATTATTTCAATGTAGACCTCAGCTAATATACTTTGTCCATAAATACTTAAGTCACTGCCTGATTTTCCATTCTCTGCTTAAAGCAATTACAACAAACTCAGCTGCTTCAACTTTCCGTTCACAGCATCAAACAAATAAGAAAAAAAAAATTACACACAGTAAACCAGAAACCAAATATTTTTCTTCTTTTTACTATTGTTATTAAAATAAGATCATTTTTTTCATATTTTCACATTTAGATTATTATTTCCTAAAGTTTACATTTTCAATTACCTTAAATTCTTCATTTTTCTTTGTTGGGTGTCATTTAAAAAATTATTAGAGAAATTATGGATTAAAAGAACAGTCATGCATAAAATACAGGACTCATATACAACCCCCACTACCAACAACTTGCATTGATATGGAACGTTTTTTACAGTTGATGATAGTACATTTTTTGAATTGTACTATTTTTTTTTAACAGTAGTTAACTTTGTGCAATTGATAAAGGATTATTAAAATACTAAAATTAAATATCATTCATAATTTACATTAGACACATTTTCCCCATATACCACCCGTACTAGTATTATACATATGTTGTTATTCATAAAAAGCATTCTTATGCTTACACCATTAACTATAATAAGGTTCGCTATTAATACAGTCTCATGTGTCATCCTTTAATTTTTTTTTTTTTTGTATGCTGTATGGCGGGTTCACATTACATTATTTCTCCAGGTGAGTATCCTGTTATTGCAGCACCATTTGTTGAATTTTTGCTTGCTTGCTTTCTGATTGTTTGTTTTGCTTGTTTGTGTTTTGGGAAGTGCATGGACCAGGAATCAAACCTGGGTCTCCTGCATGGCAGATAAGAAATCTGCCGCCGAGCTACCCTTGTACCACCCCCTTTAATTTTTTTTTGGCAAAGGCAGGCATCAGGAATCGAACCTGGGTCTCTGGCATGGCAGGTGAGAATTCTGCCACTGAGTGATTATTGCACTGCCTTATTATTTACTTATTTATTTTGGGCATAGGTAGTCTCTGGGCACCCTTAATCTTTATTCTAGTAGAAGATATAACGGAAAGTTTCCTCTTTTAACCACATTCACACTTAAATTTCAGTGCTGTTAATTATACCACATAATGTGCTACCATCACCACCATACACTTCTAAATCTTTACAATCAATCTAAATTGAAATTTTATACAAAATAAGCATCAATTCCCTATTCTCTAATCCAATATTCCCTTGTACCTATATTTTATATTCTAACTTTATAAGTTTGCTTATTTTAATCATTTCATATCAGTGCCATGAAATCATACCATAGTTGTCCTTTTGTATTTGGTTTATTTCATTAAACATAATGTCCTCAAGGTTCATTCTTGTTGTTGCATATGAGAACTTCATTCCTTTTTACAACTGAATAATATTCCTCTGTATATATATACCAAATTTCTTTATTCATTCATTGGTTGATGGACACTTGGATGTTTCCATCTTTTGGATAATGTGAGTAATGTCACTATAAATATTGGTATGTAAACATCTGTTCAAGTCCCTAATTTCAATTCTTTTAGGTATACACCTAGTAGCAGGTTTACCAAATCATATGGTAATTCTTTACCTAGTGTTCTAGTTTGCCAGCTGCTGGAATACGATAAATCAGAAACAGAATGGCTTTTAAAAGGAGAATTTATTAAGTTGTAAGTTTATACTTCTAAGCCTGTGAAAATGTTCAAATTAAAGCAAGGCTATAGAAATGTCCAATTTAAGTCATCCGTGGAAAGATACCTGGGTTCAAGAAGGCCGATGACGTTAAGCTGTCTCTCTCAACTGGAAAAGCACATGGCCATCATGGCAGCATCTGCTAGCTTCCTCTCCAGGCTTCTTATTTCATGAAGCTCCCCCAGGGGCATTTTCCTTCTTCATCTCCAAAGGTCTCTGGCTGTGTGGGCTCTCATGGTTCTCATGGCTCTAAAGGTTTTTCCCAAATGTTCCTGTTAAAGGGCTCCAGTAAGCAACCCCACCTTCAATGGGTGGAGACATAATTCCATCTAATCAAGGTTAATACCCTCTATTGGGTGAGTCACATCTCTGTGAAGATAATCTAATCAAGTTTCTAACCTATAGCATTGAATAGGAATTAAAAGAAATGGCTACCTCCGTGAGCTGGATCAAGATTAAAACATGGCTTTTCTGGGGTACATCATCCTTTCAGAATGGCTCACCTAGCTTCCTGAAGAACTTTCAAAGTGTCTTCCACAGCACCTGAACCATTTTACATTCCAACCAGCAATGAATGAATTTTCCTATTTCTCCACATTCTCTCCAACATGTGTAACTTTTTTTTAATAGTAGGCATTCTAGTGGGTATGAAATGATATCTCATGGCTTTGATTAGCAATTCTCTAATAGCTTGTTATGGTTAGTTTCTTTTTGTGTGCTTTTTAGGCATTTATGTATTTTCTTTGGAAAAATGTCTATTCAAGTCTTTTGTCCATTTTAATTGGGTTGTCTGTCTTTTTATTATTGGGTTGCAGGTTTTTTTAAATATATTCTGGATATTAAACCCTTATCAGATATGTGATTTCCAAATATCTTCTCCTATTGAATAGTTTGTCTTTTTGCTTACCTGATAAACTCCCATGGTGCACAAATGTTTTTCATTTTGATGAAGTCCGTTTTATTTATTTACTTCTTTTGTTGTCTTTGCTTTGTGTGTAAAGTCTAAGAACCACTTCCTAACACAAGATCCTGAGGATGTTTCCTACATTTTCTTCTAGTTTTACAGTCCTGGTTCTTATATTTAGGTCTTTGATTCATTTTGAGTTAATTTTTGTCTATGGTATGTGATAAGGGTCCCCTTCATTCTTTTGTATATGGATATCCAGTTTTACCAGAAACACTTCCCTGTTATTGTAGATGTGTCTATTTCTCCCTTCAATTTTGCCAGAGTTTACCTCATGTATTTTGGGGTGCTGTTGTTAGGTTCATAAATATTTATGGTTGTTATTTCTTCTTGGGGGGTTTCTCTCTTTATTAATACATAATATCATTCTTTGACTCATAACAGCTTTTGACATAAAGTTTATTTGTCTGATATTACATATATCTAGAAGTGCATCATTTTTAATTTGGACTTTTTTAAAGTTTGCTAAGGCTGCCAGAATGCAGTACATCAGAAGCAGACTGGCTTTTATAATGCGGATTTATTTAGTTACAAATTTACAGTTCTTTTGAGGAAAGGCAGCTAACTTTCATCCGGGTTTTTCTGCACGTGGAAAGGCACATGGTATATATGATGGTCTCCTCTACCAGTTTCTGGGGACATTTCCTTTCTGCATCTCCAAATGTCTAGGTCTGAGCCAGCTCTGAGTGCTGAACAGAGGTGTGGTGGGTTGTGCTGAGCTCTGCTGGGCTGTATTGAGCTGTTTCTCCCTCTTCTGACCTCTTTTTAAGCCTCACTCATTGCAGAAGGCACTCCCCATAACCAACCGCAGATGTAATCAGCCATATATGAATTTCACACGCTGATGATTTAAGTCCACCACAACAGAACAAAAGGGCACCATCCCCTGGTGACGTTGACAACAGTGACGTTGACACTGTTCTCTTGAAGAACAATTAGGTACTGAGTGCTTATATGGGACAGCGATAGTTCTCTCTAGACAGGAGAATTAGGATAAACAAAGAAACATGAGCATGAAGAGTGTGTTTTCAGTTAATTCCAGAAATTTCATATCGCTACATCTTAGAGACAGTTGTAGAGCTTTATAGAGAATGAGGCTGTAATAGACAGCAGAGCCCCAGTCTGTATATCATGCATGAAAAGTTGGCCTAAGAAATGAAACCACCGAAGGATCTAGGCACATCAGTGTCCTGATGAAGTCAGAATTTTTCTCAAGATTGTCTAAAGGCATTGCGAAAAATATGTATCACACATTTCTTGTGGTAAATACACAAATAAAGAGTCTATTGTGGCAGACTTAGAGACACAAGGATCCTGCAATGAGCCAAAGTTTTGGTGATAAAGTTGAAGAGACAGATTTGAGATGTCACGTAAAACTGAAAGGTATTGATGTGAATGAAAGAGGCAAAATCTTTGATGACTTTAGGTTCAGTGCCTAACTCATGTTTGGGTTGACTGGACAAATTTTGATGCAATTAAAAATTAGGGGATAGGGTACGCATTGCAGGTTAGGAAGAGCAGCTGGAGAGCAATTGTCATTGTACTGGATGGATTGCTGAACTATTGCATTGCTTCTGTCTTTTGACCACCCTGAGAAATTGTTGATGGTGTTGAAATATTTACTAAAGCCATTTCTTGCCTTACATAATTGAGGGTTATGCCCTCCAGACCTGCGTACCCAAACAGCTACATCCTCCCTGGCTGCTGGGCACCCATGTTCACAAGCACCAGTGTAACATCCCCAACCTGTGCCTATACCTGTGATGTAATGCATTGCCACACTGTTGTGCCCTGCCCAGTACCCTGCATTCAGCTGCACACCCACCCTGCAAATACAAGGCTTTAATCTACTGAAGGAAATCAACTCCCAAAGTAAATCAATCAAAATATCTACATGAGATGAAAACAACAGAATATCACTAAGCTTCACAATGCAGACAGATACAGCCCAACTTAACGACCAAAATAAAACATCAGAGGAGACACAGACCCTGGAACAACTAATCAAAGATGTTCATATAAGTCTACTTAATAAAGTAAGTGGGATGACTAATAACATAAAGAAAATCAAGAAGACAGTAGAAGGCCATAAATAGGAATTTAAAAAAATAAATAGAAAAATAGCAGATATCACAGAGATTAAAGACTCTGTTGACCAAATAAAAAACATACTAGAGGCAAACAACAGCAGATTTGAAGAGACAGAATAAAGAATAAGAGATATAGAGGATAGGCTAACTGATTTCAAACATTCAACATAGCAGATGACAAAAAAAATGGGAAAATTTGAATTGGAACTCAGGAAAATGATAGACAAAACAAAGCACGCAAATATAAGAATCATTGGTGTCCCAAAAGAAGAAGAGAGGACTAAAAGTCTAGGAAGAATATTTGAGGGTATAATGGGGGAAAACTTACAACCCTTATATAGGACACAAATATAGCAAACTCCAAACAGAATAAATCTAAATAGGCCTTCCCCAAGACACATACTAATCAGTCTGTCAAATGTTGAAGAGAAGCAGAAAATTCTGAAAGCAGCAAGAGAAAAACAATCTACTACATACAAGAGAAACCACATAAGACTGAGTTCAGACTACTCAACTGGCACCATGGAGATGAGAGGCAGTGGTATGATATGTTTAAGATCCTGAAAGAGAAAGACTTCCAGCCAAGAATTCTGTACTCAGCCAAATTGCCCTACAAAACTGAGGGGGAGATTAAAATATTCACAGAAAAATGAGTCCTGAAAGAATTTGTCCACAAGAGACCAGTCCTCAAGAAATACCAAAGGGAGTTCTGCCAGTTGAAAAAAAGAAAAAAAAAAAAAGATAAGAGACAGAAGTCTGGAGGAGGGCACAGGATTGAAGAGTACCAATAAGGATAACTTAAAGATAAAAAGAGAAAGAGGGAAAATAATATATAGGTCTGAAGAATAAAATAGCAAGATAAGATGGTTGATTCAAGAAATGCCTTTTCAGTAATAACTTTGAATTTTATCAGGCTAAACATACCAATTAAAAGATACAGATTGGCAGAATGGATTAAGAAATATAATTCAGCTATATGCTGCTTCAAGAGACATCTTAGACACAAGAATACAAATAGATTGAAAGTGAAAGTATAGAAAAAGATTTTCCATGCAAGTTGTAACCAAAAGAAAGCAGGATTAGCTATACTAATATTAGAAAAAATAGACTTTAAATGTAAAGACATCATAAGAGACAAATAAGGACACTATATATTAATAAAAGAGAGCTTCATCAAGAAGATATGACAATCATAAATGTATATGCTCCCAATCAAGAAGTTCCAAATACATGAGACAGACATCAGCAAAACTGAAGGGAGTGATAGATATTTCAACAATAATAGTAGGAGGCTTCAATACACCACTCTCCTCTATAGATAGAAAAACTAGACAGAAGATCAACAAGGAAACAGATAAGTTAAACAACTTGATAAATGAATTAGACCTAAAAGATATATATAGTTCATTGCTCCCCCAAATACAAGGATATACATTCTTCTCTAGTGCCTATGGAAATTCCCCAGGATAGATCATATGCTGGGGTACAAAACAGGTCTTTACAAATTTAAAAACACTGAAATTATTCAAAGCACTTTCTGTGATCACAATGGAATGAAGTTGGATCTCAATAACCACCAAAGAATGAGAACATTCACAAATACATGGAGATTAAATAACACACTTTTAAACAACCAGTGGGTCAAAGAAGAAATTGCTAGATGAATCAGTAGCTATCTGGAGATGAATGAAAATAAGAATACAGTTTATCAGAACTAACAGGATGCAGCCAAGGCTATGCTGAGAGGGACATTTATGGCACTAAATGCTTATATTAAAAACAAGAAAGAGAAAAAATCAGACTTAACTTCTCGCCTGGAGGAAATTGAGAAAGAATAGCAAACTAACCCCAAAGCAAATACATGAGGAGAAATAACAAAGATTAAAGTAGATTTAAATGAATGAGAGAACAAAAGAACAATAGAATCAATAAAACCAAAAGTTGGTTCTTTGAGAAAACCAAAAAAATTGATGGGCCACTAGCAAGACTGACAAAGAAAAAAAGGAAGAGGATGCACATAACAAAATCAGAAATGAGAAGGGGTGCATTACCACAGATACTGAAGAAAGAAAAGAAATTATAAGAAGATAATATGAACAACTATATGCCAACAAACTAGACAACTTAGATGAAATGGGCAAATTCCTAGAAACACACAAAGAAGCTACACTGACTCAGGAAGAAATAAAAGATCTCAAGAAACCAATCACAAGTAAAGAGATTCAATCAGTTATCAAAAATCTTCTTGTAAAGAAAAGTCCAGGTCCAGATGGCTTCACAAGGGAATTTTATCAAACATTCCAAAAAGAACTAACATCAATCCTGCTCAAATTGTGTGGTTCAACACAAGAAAATCAATTAATGTACTACAACACATTAACAAATCAAAATGGAAAAACCACATGATCATCTGGATTGATACTGAAAAAAACATTTGATGAAATTCAACATCCTTTTCTGATAAAAACATTCCAAAAGATAGGAATCAAAGGTAACTACCTCAATATGATGAAGGGAATATATGAAAAAACAAATAGCCTCATACTCAATGGAGAGAGACTAAAATCTTTCCCCTTAAGATCAGGAACGAGACAAGGACATTCACTGTCACCACTATTAGTCAACATTGTGCTAGAAATTCTAGCTAGAGCAATTAGGCAGAACAAAGAAATAAAAGGCATCCAAATTGGAAAGGAAGAAGTAAAACTTTCATTATTTGCAGATGACGTGATACTATATTTGAAAGATCCTGAGAAATCTACAGCAAAGTTACTTGAGCTAATAAACAAATTCGGCAAGGTATCAGGATATAAAATTAATGTGCAAAAATCAGTAACATTTCTATACACAAGAAACCTAACTAAGGAGACAGTTAAGGAAAAAATTCCATTCAAAATAGCAACTAAAATAATCAAGTATTGAATGAACATGTGAGACATTTGGTGAGGCAAAATAAGCCAGGAACAAAAGAACAACAATGGTATTGTCACCTTTATAAAATTCTTATAAGAAGACAGGGGCCTAGATTTTAAGCTCTTATAGCAGACACATTAAGTCTGGAGTGGTGATTATTATATTATTATTTATGGATTTGAGAGGCTGTTCTATATATATATATATATATATATATATATATATATATATATATGTCTCCTGATATTTAGAGATAAGAGCAAAGAAGATCAGGTTGAGGTTAAAGTAATTTAGAACATGAGGTAAGGAAGACAGTGCCTATATTTTAGAACCACATATACTCATTGAGACCAACAGAAGAAAGGTTTATTTGGTCTGAAACTGAACTTTTCTGTAGTGCACAATCTAACTCAACCTATCTGTATAGCTCATTTGAACAATTCAGACACAGGGAGCCCAGAATAAGAAAGACGTCTTTTAATCCTGTATAGCTTAATATAATGCCTGGATACATCCTAGAGTATATTAAGCAGATGATAAAAAAGTGTTCGCAAAGTCCCCTGAGGGATGGGAGAACGAATATGGATTGATTAAATCTTACCATCAGGGATACCCTCGATACTGTTTCAAAGTTTAGGGACACCCAAATCAGTAGTCCATGCCCTTGATCCTGATGCTTGCTCTTGTGAAGCTTATGTAGATAGCACAGAAGTGTAGAATACCTATAGGTATGCCTAAGAGTTACTTCTGGAGGATCTTTATTAGTCACAATATGACTAATACATATTGTGTAAAGAAACTATCAACCACCTCTGAACAACTAAAGAGATCATCAGAAGAGGAGCATTGTGTAGAGACTGGAGAAGGTCTGAGACCTGAGGAAAATCTTTAGGCAAGTAAACTTTAACATTGAAATAGAAGACTATAATTACCCTTGTCAGTAAGCAAAATGCAAGCCCTAAGAGGCATCTTTTCCTTGAAGTACTTTTATTTCAATATTGACCACTGTTCTAGTTTGCTGGCTATCGAAATGTGATATACAAGAAACAGAATGACTTTTGAAAAGGGGAATTTATTAAGTTGCAAGTTTTCAGTTCTGGGGCTGTAAAAATGTCCAAATAAAGAGAAAGCTATGGGAATGTCCAATCTAAGGCGTCCAGGGAAATATACTTTGGTTCAAGAAAGCCATCCACAGTTTCTCTCTCAACTGGAAATGTACATGGCGAACATGGTGATGTCTGCTAGCTTACGCTCTAGGCTTCTTGTTTTATGAAGCTCCCCAGGGGCATTTTCCTTTTTCATCTTCAAAGGTCTCTGGCTGTGTGAACTCTAAAGCTTTTTCCAAAATGGTTCCCTCTTAAAGGGGTCCAGTAAGCAACTCCTTGAATGGATGGAATCACATCTCCATGGAAACAATCTAATCAAAAGTTACCACCCACAATTTGACCACATGGTCATAGCTCCATGGAAATAATCAAGAAGCTCCCACCCAGCAATATTGAATGACGAATGTGTCTTTTTGGGGGATATGATTCAATTCATAGAACAAACTATGAGAAAGATGTCAAAATTTACAATAAAGGTGGATGTTGATAGAAGATAAAATATAGAGAAATGAATCTCAAAGAAGGAAGATTCTTTCCCTGAGAGTAGAGGAATCAATTGCAGAACTATCAGGATGCTAGGACCTCCTCCTGGCCCCACTGTGCGTAAAGTGCTGGAGAAAAGGCAGGGAGCAATGAAAGTTTTAGAGAACCTTGTCTCTGAATAAAGGTTCATTTGCATTTAACTCTGCCACTTTTTCAGTCAAGAGATTTCAGGTAATTTTATCCACCTATTAAATTGGATACATTATTTATTATATTGGATTGTTGAGCAAGGATTTATACAAAATATGCCAAGCAATAGATCTGTCTCCCTCTGTTTCTTTTTCACTCCTACTACTTTTAAGGACTTCAGTCATACTGAATTAAGACTAATTCTGATTCAGTTTGGCCACATCATCAAAGGATGTTCTCAAATCCTCTTTACAAATGAGGACACACATGTAGGCCTAAGGAGATGTGACTGGGCTGGGAAGCCACCACCAGGTGCTACAGACTGTGGAGAAAGCATGATTGTGCTGACATCTTGACTTTGCATTTCTAGTCTCCATAATTGTTAGAAAATAAACTCCTGCTGTTTAAGTCAACCAGTGTGTGGCATTTGCTATACTAACTCTATCAAACTAAGATAGTCTTCTTGTCTAGTCCATGTCCTACCAATTTTCTGGGAGAAATGTGGATTATTATTCATAATCCTGGTCTCAAGTATTTGTGATTTCTTTGTCTGCAACAATATTTAACTGAAATACCCCTCAGGAAATGGCTACAATAGGCATACTCTGGAATAATAAACCCTAATTATTAAAAATAATCATCTATATCTCATATTTTCTCAATCCCTCATTCTCAGTTTACCTGTCCTCATGAAGCTCTTTGGGATGCATATTCATTCCTTTAGTCTATAATTTCTATTGATTTCATTCACTTTCTAAAATATATATTGTTTCCATTATGCCTTAATATGCTTCCCTAAAAATAGTTTACCAATGTATAAAGTATATCTGATTTAAAGGTGGAGTCAAGATACTACCAACAACTATTCTTTGTCCATAAAAACTTGATGGGTGTTTAAGCAGAAGGGGTTATATAAAACAGCATAGTGTATCAGGAATCAAACAGTCTGGCCAAATAGTAATTCTTACTTTATTCATGATGGGCAAGGAAGGAAGGAAAATTAAACAAAATAATTCCTACCACATTATTTATAAATGCAGTGGAATAATAATGGCCATTGTTTTAACTAACTCACTACGTCTATATAAAATATTAGTAAAAATATGATCCTATATAAATTCTATATGTATATGTACTTGTAATCTATCTATTATACTGACTTATCTGAACTTCAATCGACTCATCTTGTCTTTCTAAAATATAGACATCTTACTAGTAAAAATATGTGACTTTATACATGGTATATATTATATATTTACATAGTTGTGCATATATATGTATGTAAATGTGTATATGCATATATATTATCTAAGCTATAATCTATTTGCAATGGATTAAGGTAATAATAAAGATAATAGTAAAGGATTACAAATATACTCAAGTAAAAGTTCTACATAGAGAAAGATTGATTATCAGTAGATGATAACTTGTCTTTTTTCCTGAGATTTCACTTTTTACATTCCAAGGGATAAATTTGCCACAGTCCAGGGTCTGGCCTTCATCTTTGCACGGCAGTGAATCCATTTCAGTTTTGAGGGTATATCCATTTTCACTGATAAACTCCCATTAACTGAGCTCATAGAGATGGTGTATAATTTTTTTTAAGTTGCTTTATTCTTTATTAAGAAGTATAATTAGTAATGTAATAAGCTAGGAAGTCATATTATAATTAGAGTTTTCCCTGTTAAGCAAAGATTAATAAAAAAAAATAATAAAGAATATTCAGTGAAAGGACTTAGTTAATAGCACCTGTCTACATACAGCAGCTTAATGAACCTGTCTCCACATAGGGTCTCGGGAGCTGAGTTGTTCAGTTCTTAGACAAGGCAACCTTCTTCCTGACAAGTGTTCAGAAAAACACTGTCCACATATTTCTTACACTTTTTGCTGCTGAAATCTAACTCCTTCAAATCAAAAGATTTTTTTCTTCAAACGTGATGACAGAGATGTCAACCAAAGCATTGCTGCCCCTTGAGATCTAGGTAAAAATACCATTTAAAATCCAAACTCTAGAGCTTGTGGGAGTCTGTAGACCACTTGAGATTTCTGTACATTCCTAGAGTATAAACTATTCCTTTAAATTTCTCTGCCGTAGGACTCCTGCTTCCTCCTAAGTGTTTTCTTTTCCTTCACTGATTTTTTTCAAATGTGATGATATCTGTCCAGTAATTTTCACAGTGTGTGCACACTCTTACACAAAATATCAAGGAGTATGGTAGATTTTACTGAAGTTTGGTGGTCCAAGGGTGGCTTCGTTCGGTGGACCAGACGGTAAACACTTTAGAGAAATCTCTATTAGACAACCCGTTTCCCAGAATTACTTTCAGTCACCATCACCATGACTTCCTCCCCGGATCGCTTTCTCCAGGCAGGGAAGGCTCACATTCTCCCTCCTCTGTGTGGTCTTTTATTTTCTTCTTCTTTGATTGGCACTGCTCATTTCTTTCTTTCTAATCTCCCCTCTGAACTCCAAATCCTTTTCCTGTATCAAGGAGAGAAAATAAGTTACATCCCATTCTTCCAAATATGCATTGTTCAGGCTTTTAGGAAGCTTGAGAAAAGAAAGGCCTTCTTCATTTAGCAGTATCTAGCCTAACAAAAGCAATTATATTTAAAAATAATGATTTAAAAATAAATTCATTTATTGTAATTTCAAATATGAAAGTACTGGGTTTTTTTCTGGTATTTAAGATGATTTTTCACACCTCTGCTGTAGCCCATTATGTGTTAATCTTATTGACTTACTTTCAGAGAATAATATTATATCCAGGGTTTTTTTTGTAGATATCGCCTTGTCACCACTATATACCACCTCTTATTTGAACCCTATTATCAAAACCTAAAAAGACAATGCCACCCATGAAAATCTAGGTCAAAATTCAATGGCAGCCCAGGGAGCAAACAGGTGTTTACTTCTTGGCATATACCATTCAATATAATATCTTAACATCTGCAATCTTGAGCTATATCTAAGCATTTGTATTACCACAGAGTCTGAATGGAAGAGAGTAGTTAATCAAATTAGCATAATTGACAAATTTTAACTATTGTTTGGAGAATTTTAAGGTGCACAAAATTGCCATCCAAATCAATCAAAAGCTTTTAGAAGTTTTAATGTTTCAAGTCTTCTTTTTTATTTCTAATGGTCTGGAAAAACTTTCAAGCAAAATATGTCCAAAGAGTCATCTTTAGTTAATTGATTTAAATTTTGATGACTTCTAAAGGTCATATTGGTTTATTCACATCAACCCTTTTACTTTTATTTAATTGCATATTTTATTCTCAGTCTATTACCCAAGCTTTAAAATGATACTGCTTCATAGAACCATATATTTAAATATAAAAAAGTTCTGGAAGTTTCAAGAAGCCCCAAATAAATTTCCTTCTGACAATATAACCTGCAAAGGCCACTATCTTAACTCTTGTTTGTTTGATTGTTTTTTTTTTTCTGGAGGCTTTTTGACTAAGAAATATAAAATACTTTGTATATAAGAGTTCTTAGCCCCATTCCTCCTCTAACATTTGCTACCCAAACCCCATCAGCTAAAATCAATTTGTGTCTTATATTCCCTTTATCATACCTGACAGCCACAGAGGATTCCAAAACCACAAGCAAGAAGCAATGACTTGATTTAATCATCTTGAAAGTTATGGGAGAATATTTTTAAATAATTCTCTTTTGTCACAAATCCACAGCCCAGGTCTAGAGCAGAAACTACCCTGCTTTTGAGCCTGCCTGCCCAGATTCAAATCCTAGATTTACCACTTGCTAGCTCTTCAACTGTGGCCTCTGTGCCTTAGTTTCCTGCCCCAGAAAGTGGACATTATTCTAATATCAACCTCACAAATTTATGTTGGGGATTTTAAATGAAGTTCATATATCTTAGTAAAGTAGGCATGTAGTAAGTACTCTACATATCGTAATTATCACTATTTCTTTTTCGATTATTAATAATTCATACAATGCTTGGAATATAATAGAGGCTTATTAATGTTTGTTGGATGTATATTTTTTTGAAATTTAACATTTGAAAGAACAAAATGCTCCATGGAACACATTTCAACAAGTCCTTGGCTAGAAGTCCACAATTATACAATAAACAAAGGAAACTGTATTATAACACAATATATTAATCAATAATATCTAAGGAAAGTTGGAAATAAACTATAATTCTTATATATCCTTGCTTTTCATCTTATAAGGAAAATAATTAACAAGAAAGGATACGTGTAAAATACATTTTTATATTTTAAACCGCTGAGATTTGTGATTTGATTATTGCACAGCCTACTCTTATTAATATAGATACCTTGATGGATAATGGACTTATTGATCAATGTCGTTAACATCGATAACCATCCATACTCAACATTCTTTCCAGTAGTGCTCATAATAATAGGGAGCCGCAACACTTCTATTCAAGTATGGAGAACTAACTGGACACAAGAAAGATAATGTATCATTTTGTGTCATGGGATGCTAAAGATGCCCTGAGACAGAGTTAATGCATCTCCAAAGATACCTCACTTAGGAAGCTTTCCCTAGGACCTGAAAATAGTAAGTAATTGTATATAGAAACTACGGTTCACTCCTGATGTCTCCAAGATGCATGCCCAAGGCATATCTCACCTGGTAAGATGGGATAATTGTACCTGAAACTGTTCAGGAAAAAAGTTTGCCCTGAAACTAAAGTCCCAGAGGATGGTCTTGGTTGTGACACTTGCTGTGGTCCCAGTATTCCACTGTCACTGTCTGCATATTTTACAGCCTAAACTGTTTACCCAAAGGCAGTCTTTGTGTGAGGGCAACAGTGATAACTGACACATGAATTGTCTTAAAGACTTTTGGAACCTCTGGTTTTTAATTTATTTTCCAATGAAAGAGAACCTGGAAGATAGCTTTTCGTTCTACTTTAATGATTAAACAAAAATTACATCCAGAGACATTCACTAATTTATTCGTGCAAAGGTTCTTGGGAAGAATGCAATTATTTTTTCTTTCTGAGCTCACAAAACATAGACCATGTACATATAGTACATACATTTATACATGTATATTACATATATAGCACTTTTTGGAAATTTTATGATGTGTTATTATTTGTCTGCATTTCCTGTTCTCTTATTAGATTATAAGATCTTTGGGGCTGATTTCTATCAGTATCATTTTAGTAGATTGGTGTTATGAAAGATATGCATTCCT
Source organism: Myrmecophaga tridactyla (assembly GCA_004026745.1). Taxonomy (NCBI): domain Eukaryota; kingdom Metazoa; phylum Chordata; class Mammalia; order Pilosa; family Myrmecophagidae; genus Myrmecophaga; species Myrmecophaga tridactyla. The sequence goes on along the minus strand of PVIY010002350.1, from coordinate 52,347 downwards.
GTGAAGCTACTCCATGTTTGTTCTTTGTTTACAATGAAGCTGCTCCATGTTGAAAATGAATTAGCAGTGCATGATTAGAGAGAAAACAGTAATGGGGTGCAGACTCATTTGATCTCAGCTTTGTACAGGTTATGAGGCAGGGAGGCAGCATACGATAACATTGGGCCCTGCCAACACCCAGGGTGAAATGCATCTGAAAAAGTTCACCTCCTCCCTTTCTAGATTTGTCCGGGAAGTAATTTTCTTAGTCCATTTCCATTTCCTGCTGTACTTTACTATGTGCTCCAGTTTCTTGAATAGCCTTCTGGAATTCTCTGAAACCTCCCACACAAGCAGGTTTTCCACAAGTGTTTACACTGACATGATCTTTCCTTGGATATGTGGAATGATTTTTAACCTTTTTTTCCTAATCATTAATTTATATTTATAAGATGATTCTTCTATGAGTAGGCTGGAAAGATTAGTATAGAAGTAAACCACTGAAAATGCACACATTCGCACTGATTCACACCCCACCCCCCAAGTGGTACAGCTTTACTGAGTGCCAGATTATTCCCAGATGTTATTTTCTTTATCTGAATGAAGAAATAAACAAAAATATATTAAAATGCTGAGTGAATCATTAGCGATCTACAGTATCTATATTTGAAGTTATTGTACTTTGTTTAATATCAAACCGCTCTCTGAGTCAAACCAGAACTGAACAGATACCTCATTTGGTCTAAGCTCCTGGTAATTAATGGGACTTAAATCTTCCTGGCATACCTCAGCATGTTTAATCACACGCATACAGTATTTATAGCACTTATTTTCATTCAGCCTCCTCCTCTTTGGTTTCATTAGCATGCATTACTCTCCAGGAGATTCAGGCTGAGTTTATAGGAGGATTGCCAAATGAGTCAGGATCAAAACATTTAATATATCCAATTCACTGCGGCTTATACATACAGTTATGCTACATGGTTAGGTCCTAGAAGCACCTTTTTTTCTTAACATGCTGTGATGGCGAGGCCATCATTGATTTTTTCTTTTTTTTAATTTGTCTTTCATTGTGAAACACTATTGAAAGAGAAAATATATTTAGGACAGTGCATGACATAAAAAGACAATAAAGAAATAACAACTGAAATTATGCAAATGAACGAAAATAAAAACTAAATGTCTGACCCTAAAATAAACATATATATCTAAAGGTCAATATTATAGCCTACAATGTAGAGGTACACAGGGAAGAACTGAACTCAGCCAGAGGACTAAAGGGTACATTTTCTTTCTCCAGCTGACTTTTCCCTCAACTAGCAAGCCTTCTCTCCCTTATGCTTTTCCCCAGGCCTGTAACAATTAATCTCCTTCTTTCACTCTAGAGTTATCACAAACTCTTTTCTTCCTCATCAGTGATTGCCCTTCTAGTGTCTTTTTCACCCTTTAAGATCTATCCAAGCAAATTACAGATCCAAGATATTGTATTTAATGGCTCCCATTGAGTTACACATTTGCCATCTCAGGCAATAGGCATGCATAGAGACAGAGATCATCAGGGTAAAAATACCTAAACCCAAAGGAGAAACTCGGTTTCATTTTAGACAATGAGGTAAACAGAGGTAAGATTTTTGGAAAACAAGAACACAAAGCTTTAGAAAGCTTAGGACTAATACCATAAATGAATAATCCCACTTGTAAATATTATAAGGTTTCCCCCATTATAGGAGAAAAAAAAAACACCAGTGATTGCACTTGCTCAAGGGAAAATTATTAAAGTAGAAGTCAAATAATAATAATTAAAATAGAAAACAACTAAGAAACCTGTGGGGGACTTCTTTAGTTTGGTAAGGTACATCTACAAAAAACTTGCACCATCATCATACTTCCCCTAAATTGAAAACAAAGTAATGATTTTCATTTCCTCCACTGCAGTTCAACATGGCACTTTTCTAGCCTGAAAATAAAGAAGAAAAAAAAAGAATACAGATTGGAAAGGAAAAAATAAATATGTCCCTATTTTTAGATGGCATGATTTTCCATGTAAAAAATCCCAAGGAATATACAGAAAAATCTCCTAGAACTAATAAGTGAATTTACTAAGATGATAGAATAACAAGATCGGTATATAAAAATCAATTGTATATCTATATACTTGCAATGAAGACAAGGAAACTGTATTTAAAACATACTATCATTTGAAATTGCTCAAAAATTTAGGTGTAAATCTAACAAAAACATGTACAGGGCTTGTCTGCTGAATGCTATACAATAATATGAAAGAAATTTAAAAAGGTCTAAATAAATGTGAAGACATATTGTGTTCATGGATTTGAAGACTCAGCAAAGTAAAGATGTCAGTTCTCCCCAAATTGATATACAAGGTTAATGCAATTCCTATAAATATCCCGGTACGAATTTTTGGTAGACAGCGATAAGATTATTCTAAAATTTATATGGAAAAGTAAAGAAACTGGGATAGTTTAAACAATTTTGATAAAGAAGAATAGAGCGGGAGGAATCAGTCTACCAATTTCAAGACTTATGTAGCTATAGTTATCAAGATTTGGGGGATGAGATAGAAACAAAGACCAATGGAACTGAACAGAGAATCCAGAAATAGGTCCATACAAATATGCCCAACTGATTTTGTTTTCACCGTATCCAGGCCACTTTTGACAAATCCTTCTGTCTTTAAAGCTTCATCTCTGCCCTCCTTCAATTCGACATAATTTATCACAGATTAATGGTTAGATAATGACATACCTACAAGCTCTTTCACTGCCCTATGAAGTGATTTATCTGGGCCCTTGAATCTTGTACTCCTTTAAAATACACGGTGGTTCACTTGTTATCTTGGCCCCATCCTGGGCTTCAATGCACATTTAACATCAGGCTCTACAGCTGAAGAGTGGAGGCCTGGTTTTCTCTCTGTCTTTTCTATTTCTGATGCTTTTCATCCAAGTACTATATTAATCATTTCTTTACCTTCTTGATCTCAACATTTTAAAGAAGTTTTATTGACATATTACTCATTTTCTATATAATTCACAATTTAAAGTGTACCATCCAATGTCTTTTAACAGAATCACCAGCTTGTCACCACAATCTAACTTAGAAAAGTTTGTGGCACCTAAAGAAACTCTGTTTCCCATTAATCCTAAGCATCTTAGTTCAATATACATACTTTTATTGCAGTTGAGATGGTATGTATGATGAAAGGTTTTAACCACAAAAGTCTTTTTATCATAAAATACGTTGATAGGTTTTAGAGAGAAAAACAGACTAGAAATAGGAAATAGAGAAAGGAAATTTATTACATTTCTAAATGGTATATAGGCAGAAAAAATTAGAAATTAGAAAAAATATTTCTAATATTTTTAAGTGAATAATGTTGGGTATTGACTAGTTTGCTACCATATCAATGTCATTTTATTATATTTCTAAGGATAACACTTTTATTTGTAAATGTTGATATTTACAATATACTAGAAATTGTATTCTTCATAAGTAAAGTTTTTATGTCAACTTGAAATTGATAGATGTATGGTGATATCTCCTTATGGTTTTAATTTGAATTTCTATAATGGCTAGTGATTTGAATATCTTTTCATGTGCTTATTTTCCATGTATAGATCCTCTTCAGTGAAATATCTCTACATGTCTTCGCCCATTTCCTAATTGGATTGTTTATAACTTTGGAGAGTTCTTTATAAACTTTAAATACTAACCCATTGTCAGATGTGTGGTTTATAAATATTTTCTCCCAGCTTTTAATTTTGATGAAGTCCAACTTAACAATTTTCCTTATATGGATCATGCTTTTGGTGTCAAAGTCCTTTAACTCTTGTCTAGCCTGAAATATCAAAGATTTACTTTTTTATCCTAAACCTGTTAAAGTTTTGTGCTCTACAATAAACACTTATATTCCTTCTGTCATGTCTTAGGCTGAAAAATAAAATTGCTGCTTGCATTTGGCTACTAGGCACATAGTTCTAGATGTTCTTTTGTAACTTACTTTCCCTCTGATGTGTATATGGGAAGAGGAGCAAAGGGAAGGACAGAAGAAAGGGGAAAGAAATCAGAGGCTCAGGAGCATACAGAAGAATATAAAAAAGGGTAACAGAAATCCAAGACATTTTCTTTCTATAACTTTACAATCTTTTGTAATGGCTCCAAAATACTATAATATAGTGAAAGGTATTTGTGAGAAAAGAGCATCGTTTGGTAAAGAAAATTTTATTAATAAGAAAGAAAGACATCAGTTCAAATTTCCAAATTAGGCTATTAGAGAGACACAGACTATAGACCATGCAAATATTTAGAACTTCTAGGTTCCAAGAAAACGTGCAGCATTAGAAATTTTATGCTTAGTATACCCATTGCTTTCAGATATGTCAAATTTACAAAGTTGTCTATTTTGATAAGCAGAGCATGCTTTTATAGTACATGGAAGATCCCTAAAGTAAAATTCATTTACATTTAATATTTCCTAGGGGAGTCAGTGTGGCCTAGTGGAGTCAGGTGGAATGTATTTAATGATAAATCCATCAATAGCTTTTTCTGTGACCTTAGATATATCAATGTCTCTGGGTTTATATTAGTTACCTAATAATGCATAAGAAATCATCACAAAACTTAGTGACTTAAAATAACAACCACCGTTAGTGATTTCTCTCAATTCTGTGGGTAGTCTGTGCTCATCAGGGTGGTTCTTCTACAGGAGTTGCCATGAGTCTCTTGAGGAGGTGTTGTCAGATGGGATCTCAGAGGAGGGAGGAATGTCCAAGATGGGCTCACTCATGTGCATGTGGCTAACTGTGCATGCTGTCAGCTGGAGATCCTGTTTTCTCCATGTGAACCAGATCGAGTTCCTCAGAACATGGCAGCTGAGTCTCAAGAAAGCATATATGGATGCCTATGGATATCTTCATGCTAAAGGCCCAGAGATCACACAGCAATGCTTCCACCACATTCTCTTCATGCAAAAGATTCACAGGGCAACCCAAATTCAAATGGAAGAACAAAGTCATGTAGGATGGATGTCGAGGCTACCTTTGAAAACAATCTGTCACAGGGGCTGAGTTTCCTCATCTACAAAGTGAAGATTTGGATCAGGTTATTTTATTTTAGTACTTTCCAGCTAAGATTTCCTAATCCAAAAAATACTCTTAAAATTATACTTATTATGGGTTTTACATGATTGCTTTTATGATCTCTTGTTTGATTTTATTCTAAATCATGATACTTTTCATGCTGAGTTCTTGATCAAGTACACTATTCCCAGTTGCTTTTGTGGGAAATCATATTCATGATGAAGTATGCAGGAATAGATAGGACTTTTTATATGTAATATATAATAATCTCTGTGTGCCTGTTAAATCTGGTCCTTGATTCAGTCCTTGGACGTTATTAATCTCTCTCCATGTTAAGGTTTATGGGTTCATTTATTACTCCTTATTTGCATGACTCACAAATATATATCTTTATGCCAAAAATTTTCTTCAATTGGTTTCTTCAACTGCCTTTTGGATATTTTCATTTTAATTTTTAACTTTGACTGTAAACTGTACCAATTCCACTTTTCTGCCTCCTTGTGAGAATCAGATCTTTCTATAACTTACCAAATTTTTACAATGTTAGCCTTGCTTAGCTATCTGATGTCAAAATTTAAGGGTCACAGTTTGTAGTCACTCCCCATAACTAAATCTTCCCCAAAGTCCTATAGAGCCTTAATTTTCAACAATTTCCATAGCTGTATTTTTATATCTATAATGGCTTTTTAATGAGTTTAATGAGTTTGCCAGCCTTCAATACCTTTCCTCTCCTATTTGACCCAATACAAAGCTTTCATCAAAAAGCTTTTAATGGTTGCCAAACTCCTTTGTCTTCTATGTGTAGACCTTCATAGCCTAGCCTTAACTGTTTTCTCCCATTTTCCTGATATGCGAAAATTTTTTTTATCTTTCTAGCTAATCTTAATCCCTTCTCAGGTTTTGCAAGTACACAAGTACAGAGTCTCAGCTATGTTCATCCCATTCCCTCTATCCAGAACATTCTCTCAATTCATTTGAATCCTGCTCCCTCTTCAAGGCTCAGTTTAAGGTATACATGGCTGAAAATCCTTTATTTTCATTTTCTATTCCAGGGAGTCCAAGCCTGTCATTCCTCATGGGTGTGGGAAGTAATGGAGTTGATATTTGGGATATAAGAAGTGGGGTCTTGAATTTCAAATTATTCTCCATGTAGTTGACTACCTGGAATACCATCCACCTACAAAAAATTGTTAAAGGGCTTGGCATAACTTCTGACCTAGGATTGATCAGCTCAGTCTGTACTGAACCTTGGAAACTTTGGTTTTATACCCATCATCTGATACTAGGGGTTAATTTCTTTGATTTACTAGGTGATTTCTTATGTTTGATTTTCTTTTCTCTGCTAGCAGAATTTAAATGCCTTGAAGGAAAGACTATATCTCCTATGCTCTTTGTCCCTTTTGTCTACAATTTTATTGTACAAATAATGATGTATGTTTTATATGCTAAAACATGATTTCACTAAAAGGATTATTAGCTTATCAGTAGACATTGAAGAAATAATAGAATAAGAAACTGACATTTTTTTCACTGTTCTTTGCAGTAATAAAATCATTTTTTTCTTTCCTCATAGGACTTTCATTTTTATTGTGATCTAAAACCAGTCATCTTATTTTATCCAAACTTGTTACTTAAAATTTGAGAACAGAAATCAAAATCATTTGCTATTTCTCATGAATATGCTGTATATTTAAAGGAAAATTTTATACCAGTTTTCTCCTCAGTGAATTTCATCAAACTACCAAAGTTTTTTTTTCTTAGTTAATGTAATACACTAAGACATAAATGCATTTTAAGAGATTTCAGTGCTAGAGACAGCATAAAAATAACTTATTTTTAGCAAGGTCTTTTCTGGAATTAATACATACTGCTCTTATTCTTAAAGAGGGTTCCAGAGGATCGGTTCAGGTTCCTTTAGGGAGTTGTCAGGGATCATTCTGTTTTCAGGCTTTTTTTGGACATGCCAGTGTCAGGGGAGACAGGCTTTGCTAACATGTGTGAAACATGCATTATCATTAACAAATGATGAGTAAGATCCAAATAATTGGGAAATCACCTCTCATAGTCCTCATTTAATGGGGTGAAAATTAATTTTGCCAGTGCTGTCTTGCAAATTCAGTGCAGTGTTGCAAAGCCCATGTATTCAATTACAAGAGTTCAGTGATCTAGAAATGCAAACAGAGTCCATAAATGAAAAGTGTAATAAGTGTAACATGGAAAATATTCCTACACATAAACATTGGAGACGTTATTTAAGCACTACAGTATATGTTAAAATAGACATTTATAATTATAGCTTCAAAGGAATATTTGAGAGCTACAGAAATTTTAAGTTGGGTGTTCAGTAAAAACTATATGAATGAATCTGATTTTGGTGATGAGAGTCCATATCAGGGTGAGAATAAATATTTTTAGATATCTAAAATAAAATTTTTCTAATATGCAAACACATCAAATTCAATTTCTCAATAGCAAGAAACTCAGGCTATAAACATTTTTCATTAAATCACTGCAAAATTGTTCCTTTATAATTTTTTGACTAACAACTCCCCTTTAGTTTACTGAGAGATTTGGTGGTTCACAGAGCACTTGATATTTTAGTTGCTCTGATGGCATTGCATGAAGACAGGTGGCAGCAACAGGTATGGATTTAGATTGTAGTGGGAAATATATATGAATATCTTATAATTGGTAAGCTTTATGTGCATACATTCAAATTATACACACCCAAGAAGAAGAAAAAATGCATTTTTCTTAAAGTTCTAAGGATATTTTAAAGAGGATGAGAAGTTGGAGCTTCATGAAATAAAGGCTTAAATCATCTGATATTTTGGAGAAAGATAATTAAGTAATTTCTTACTTAAAATAAATTTAGAATTTAAAAATGAATCTATAACTTTATTGAAATGTAGGAAATAAAAACATACTAAAAAGTAAACGTATTAACTATTTTCTAGATACTCATCATTCATTTTTGAGGTGTTTCAGAGGCAAGTGATAATTTCATTTTGTGTGTTCACATCAGGCTTATTAATGTATCTTAAAGGAGTCCCTAGATACAAAGTGATGGGAAAATAACTTAAAGAATAAATGTGTATAAAATGTATTATCTGTCTATTACCTATGGATCTGGAAACTTTACATTTCTTTGAAAATAAGTCACAATAGAAACTTATTCATAAGTCCTATCCTTGGAGTTATTATAAAATGCTGTCCAATCTATATTTATGAAGGGATTGAAAAAGAAATATATTTAAAAAAGGATGAAATGCCCCACAAAATCTAAGTACCTTTGCACATATAGAAAAGTGTCTTATATTGATCCATCTAATTATATGGATGGAACACACAACTCTTTTGACACTGGCTTATTTTTCTCAGAATATCCTGGGGTCTCATAATCCTCATCCTGCGCCTTTTGTTTAATGGAGTGGAATATTGGTTGGGAGAAATATGTGTCCTCGAAGAGACAAACCTTCTGTACCTGGAAAGCGTAAACCTGGATAAATCATATATATTTATCACCTGGGGGAACTAGTGTAAAGGCATTCATTCTGATGAATGAGCTAAAAGTTTCTATGTCAAAGAGATGTGAATGTGTGGGCAGTAGGGCTGGTATCAAGTTCGTGTGAGGTGGAGGTGAAGAGCATATGAGATGCTTAGGGTCATCTGGTCCTAAAGATTGGAGGAATAAAAAATACCTTCTAATAAGAAACAAGACACATCTCAAATTTTATTTAAAACCATTTCTGTACTTACAAACATTCATGTGTTTCCTAGAAAATCCATTTATCCTGCTTGAAAAATCACTGAATATTGCCATATCGTCAGTTTTGGTAATAATCCCTTGTACCGGTTAGAATTCAGAGAAGCAGAGCTAATATCCTTATTTATTTACTTATTGTTCACATAGGCAGACGCCGAGAATGGAACCCTGGTCTCCAGCATGGCAGGCGAGAACTCTGCCGCTAAAGCCACCATCGCACAACTCCCACCACCCCCCCCCCCCCTTTTTTTTTTAATTCTTTATGATTTGTTGTAGCGATGTGCCCTTACAATGGCAGGAGCTTGTGAAACTGTCTCTGTATGGTGGTGGCCACCGCCGGGTGTTTGACGTTAGGGATAGACGGAAGGAAAAGTGGATGTAAAGTAGGGAAAGCTGGAATGAACCGACACCCATAACGTGAACAGGAGCCCACAGGACCGACAGAGACCGTGTTAATTCTTATTGCGTCTCTTACCACGGGTGTGGGGTTTCCTGCCCCTGCCGAAGCTGGGGCCCTTCTTCACGGAGCTAACCACTCGGACCTGGCCCAGGGGCTTGGAACAACTGAACGTGATCCAGGAGAAGGCAGAGTCATTGTGAATCAGGGGAGCCAGAGAGAAGCAGCAACGCGGTGTACGCGCTACGGAATGCCACTGCTTCATGCCTGAGTCCCCAGAAGGAGCCTCCCCGGGGTCCCCACCATAACCTGAACCACACACAGAAGGGAAATTTGGTGCAACCAGCCAAGTGGACGTATTGTAAAGCCATCACATGCCTCTGATTTTAAGGAATTTTGTTCTAGAAGAGAAACTTTCCAGCAATTCAAATTAAACAAAATAGAAACTTAAAATAGAACACAAATCTAAATTATAAGCAAAAGAATACATCACCACAGAACCAATGAGGCAAAATATTCAGCTCCATTAAACAATCATAAATTTAAAGACTTTTTTCCTCAATGCTAGTCTGTTAACAAGGTGGCTTGGCACCAAGCATCATGCTCAGAAGAGTCCTGTGCTTGGGCTTCCTTGCTCTGCTGTCACTGTCTTGAAGTTTTAGTTTATCTTTGAATTTGTGTTTTATAAGTGAAGTCTGAGAGGGCAAGGGGCTTTGTGCCCTGAGTTTGGAACCTGGGCAGGCCCTGCAGATGGGGGTGGCTGGGGCACAGGCCCCATGTCAGGTACTTGACACCTGTGAGGCAGGGCCTGCACTCACCCTGCAAATATCCCCATGACCCAGGGTGAGTGGCATTAAGTAACAAATGAAGAGAATAAAAAAACGAAACCAAAATCCCATGTCAGTTTGGAAGAGAAACTGCAGTAAAAATGAAAATTGTTTTCCTGGCTTTTGAACAATGCCTCTTCATTTTCGTTATGCGATAGATCCCACAAATTACTTGGTCATTCGTGCTTTGTTAAAACAGTCTCATTATGGGAAGATCTTTAGGTCCAAACAATCCTTAATTAGCATTCAAATATAAAGACTATAATTTTGAGAATTCTTAGATGTGATCTTATATATATATCACACACATCTCAGTCCATGGCCTTCATGCATGATTATTTACATGTATAGAAAACTAGTTTGTCTAAACTTTTTAATCTTTTATGTATTACTTAGTGATGTCATATTGGTGGGAAATCTTATTTTTACTATTTTTTTTTCTTTTGGGCGTTATGTGTATGCAACATGTACTTGATTATTCCCATTTCTTCTTTGTTTCTTAAAAATGTTAAATAGAAATGTGTATATACACACGTATACATGCATGAATATACATGCATTCCCTTGTTGTTTAGTAGCAAAGAGGCTTCTTCATTAGACCCGTTCTTCCTATGTCTGAAAGAAAAGGTATTCTAAAGTCTTTGTGGAAATACAGGATGACTCTCCATCCCCCCTCTTTGCAATAGGGGTGTCCTCCTGCTATGTGTGCCTCCATGGCTGAGAGTGGTCAAACTGCTCCAATTACTTTAATCTGTTCTGACCCTACATTTGCAATTTCCTGACCCTTTGAATTTTAAGTCAGAGTTGTCTTAGCGTGCTGTCCTTTAGTCTTTGAGATCTTAGCCTGAAGAGCATGAAATACTTCTTAAAGGAAAGACCATTAGACCGTTACTTTCATCATTTATAGTAGGAGTGGATGAGCATCAAGGAACATGGTTTATGGAGCAATCTTCAACCCTGTGGGTGATGGAAGAAGATGGCTAAGTTGACCTACTACTCTGGTCATCTTAGCAACTTTACTTGGCTGTAATAAAGGTTTGATTGGAATTTAGTACCAGGGCACTCGCCAGGAAAATGAAAAGTTGACACCTGTGATATGATTAAGACCTTTTATTATCTTTACTGGGAAGCAAAAGGACCCTGTATGTTAGGGAAAAAACAATTTTTGAATACGCTTTGTTCCAAGACTTGACTGATTTAATATTTGAGAGGTCAGGATAAAAGACACTATTCAAAACATGAGGATAAAAAGACAGACTTCCTGTCATTTAGGAGTTTACAACCTAGTGAAACAAGATTTATAGTATGAAGTGCTCTCAGCACAGATTTTTAAAAAGTTCCATTCTATTAGAAGATGAAGGACATGAAATAGAAAAATGAATTATTGAAATATTCTGCTTGATTGCCTCCTGCTCCCCCACCTCCCCTGGCATTGGGAAAGAAGAAGAAATCTCTGTGATTCCCTTCCCACTCACTCCTCTGATGTACTGGCCTCAGGTAGCCATTGCTTCTGACAGATTTTGGATTACTTTCATGCAATGTAGAAAAATGTCAAATAGGATGCACAAAGAAATAGTATAAAAGTTGATCAGAGTTATAAAAATCAAACAAATTGTGTTTATATTTATTTTTAAAGAAAGTACTATGCTTAAGAATATTACTATTGCATTGATATGCACTCCATTTATTAATAATAACCCTGATGTCCCTTTGGGACTTAGAAATTGTTTATTTGGGGGATAGGGATAAAAAAGAGCTATCTCCTTTATTTTAGCCTGAGCCTTTTCCTTTATTCCTTTATAGTTTTAACTCATGGATGGAGCAATAATAACATTTTATTTTATTTTCTATCCCTTATGGTGTCTAATATGTTGCCTATACAGATTAGTCACTTGGTTTGGCTATCTATGTGATGCAACAAACCATCCCAAACTCAGTAGCATAAAGCAACAACCATTATGCTCATGGATTCTGCGGATCAGGAATTTAGATATGGCATAGAGGAAATGACTTGTCTCTGGTACATGTTGGCTAGGGCCTCAGCTGGGAAGACACGAATGATGTAGGGTGACCAGAACGGCTGGGGATTGAAATCTTGGGGATCGGGAGCATCTGCATTCATATGTCTTACATTTGGGCTGGCATGGTTTAAAGCTTGGGATTGGCTGTGACTGCTGACTTGAGCATCTGTTGGTTTCTCCTTGTGCCTTGGCTTCTTTTAGCATGGCAACTGTGAGAAGAAGCATCCAGAGAATGAGCATTCAAATGACCAAAGCAGGAGTTTATGGCTTATTCTGAGCAAGCTTTGAAAATCATGCAATCACACTGCCACTGAATTCTACTGGTTACATGAGTCACTAAAGACAGTCCAAATTTAAAAGGAAGGAAATTATGCTTGTACCTTTTGATAGCAGAGTAGCAAGGTCACATTGTAGAAGAGCCTGGGATTAAGAGATGATGTTGAGACCATCTATATGAAATGAAATCTGCCATAATAATTAATAAATAGTTGAGTACTGTAAGATGATTGAATCCCCAAAGGGTATGATTAAGTTCCAAGCTTCCATGATGCCTTCATGTAGTAGGCCTCTATCAAACTCTCAGATTTTGCTGTTTCTTCATATCTCTCTGGTTGGCGGGTTGTGCATTAGAGAAAATAAATTATATCTTAGATTAGATTGGGCAGGACTTTTGCCAGTGTTTCTGGCAAAGAATTCTAAATTTTCCAGGCTAATTATTTCTTCTTGCTATTGCTTCCTAAATCAGAATAAGATTTCATCCACATCTAAAATAAACCTCGCTTAGTCACTTTCTTCTTTGAGAAACCAGAAATATCATCTTGTACCTACCTGTAGGTGAGACTGAAAACATGTCCTCTCTAGTCGTCTTTATAATAGGCCATGATTGAAAGTCACTTTTATATATTGCTTTCCTCCAAAGGACAAGTCAATCAAGCATTCTTAGTCAGTTTCCACACTCTTCAATCAGCAGATATCTGTTGTGTATTTGAGGGCTGACTTTAGCATCAGCTGATTAAGCATGGCATAGACATGCATAATGGGACAAATGGATTTTCATTTCTGGGGCCTAATCTGAACATAAATATAGAATTCACCTTGTAATTTTATTAAAAAATGTATTTTCTTATAAAATGTCTTATGGTTGTTTGTCCAGCCTTTATTTAGTTCAACTTATTGTCAATGTGATTAACCGATTAAAAAAATATCAAATACATATTATTTCATTTCCGAATTGCTTACCTATTCTTTGTAGTTGCTGATCCCTGCTGGAACCTTATTCCACTATTTGTTAAGATATATTATTTTAAAAATACATATATAGAGAAAAAGCTGAAACAGAGCCTGAACAGAAGGAAGAGACGAGGAGATGCCACCTTGCCATATGACAGAGTAATCAAGGAGCATCAGGAACTAGCAAAGAAAGCCACAATTCTTGGGAAGAAAGCATCACTTTTATGATGCCTTGATTTGGATATTTACCCCACCTTAAAACTGTAAGTTAATAAATCTCATTGTTTAAGCCAATCCTACCCGAAGATATGTATAGATTCAACACAATCACAATAAAAATTCCAATAACATTCTTTGCAGAAATGGAAAAGCCAATCATCATATTTATATGGAATGGTAAGGGCCCCCAAATAGAAAAAGCCATCTTGTAATAAAAGAATGAAGTTGAAGGACTCACATTTCCTTATCTTAAAATTTGTTACAAAGACAAACTAATCAAAACAGCATTGTCCTAGCATAAGGACAGATACATAGAGAAATAGAATCAAATTGACAGCTCAGATATCAACCTTCTCATTTATGATGAAATATTTTAACAAGGGACAAAGACCACTTAATTGGGAAAGAATAGCCTCTTCAACAAATGATGCTGGGAAAACTGTGTATTCATTTGTAAAAGAATGAAGGTAGACTCCTACCTCACACCATATGCAAAACTAACTCAAAATGGATGAAGAACCTTAACATAAGAGTCATAACTCTAAAATTCTTAGAAAAAAAAACCAAAAATGTCTTCAGGATCATGTGTTAGGCAACGGTTTCTTCAATTTTATACCCATGCACAAGCAATAAAAGGAAAAAAAAATACATAAATATGACCTCATCAGAATGAAAAACTTTTGGGCATCAAAAGAGTTTATCATGAAAGTACAATGGGAGATAATATTTGGAGACCACATTGCTGATGGGAATTTTTTATTTTTTTGCATGGGCAGGCATCGGGAATCAAACCTGGGTCTCTGGCATGGCAAGTGAGAATTATGCCTGCTGAGCCACCGTGGTCTGCCCTCTGATAGGATTTTAATATACAGACTATATAAAGAAATTCTTTAACTCAACAACAAAATTATTTAAAAATTTTAAATAATGGGCAAAAGATTTGCATAGACAGTTCTCCAAAGAAGATATGCAAATGTCCAAAAAGCACATGAAAAAATCTCAACATCATTAACCATTAGGAAAATTCAAATAAAAATCACAATGAGATATTATTTCCCACCCACTAGAATGGCTACTATTAAAAAATGGAAAATCAGGGGTGTTGAGGATGATGTGAAGAAAGAGGAACATTCATCCATTGCTGGTGGCAATGTCAAATGGCACAACCATTGTGGAAGACAGTTTGGAAGATCCTCAGAAAGTTAAATATAGAATTACCATATGATCCAGCATCTTATTTCTAGGTATATACTAAACAAATTATTGAGAGCAGTGATTTGAACAGTTATTTGAACACCAATGGTCATAGCAGCATTACTCACAATTGCAAAAGATGGAAACAACCCAAATGTCCCTCAACAAATTAGTCAATAAACAAAGTGTGATATGTACACAAAATGGTATATTATTCAGCTGTAAGAAGGAAAGAAGTTCGGAAAATGCAATAACATGGATCAACATTGAAGACATCGTGTTGAATTAAATAAGCCAGACAGGAAAGGACAATTATTGCATGACCCCAGTGATATGAAATGATGAGAATAAGCAAACTCACAAAGTCAGAATCTAGGATATAGGTTACCAGAGGATTGGTGCAGGGTAAGGAAAAAGGAGTTAAGGCTTAAAATGTACAGACCTTCTATTTGTGATGATGGAAAAGTTTTGATAATGGGTTGTGCTGAGAGTAGTTCAGCATTGTGAAAGAAATTAACAGCAATGAATCATTGCAAGGGGACATTTTACGTTGTTTATATATTACTAGAATAAAAATTTGAGAAAAACTAAGGAATTGCACAACACAGTGAACCCTAAATTAAGTCATGGACTATAGCTAATAGTCCAATTATAAAAAGTGCTATCATCAATTGTAGCAAATATTTCACACCAATGCAGGGTGTTAATAATTGGGTGGTTTATAGGAATGCTGTATTTTATGCATGATTGTTCTGTAAACCTACAATTTTTCTAATAAAAAAACTGAAAGAGGAAAAAAAAAAAAAGAATAGCGAAAGACCTTCAGGAATTGTGCTACCCATGCTACTGTTAAACATCAGTAAGAAAGCAAAGCTTTTTCTGTTTGATGGCAAAGCCTCAGAATTTTGTTCCACGTGATGCTCTGGAGACCCACAACTAATAGACATTAGTTTCCATGGGAGATGAAATCCATTTTCCATCTCTGCTTTTGGGTTATTTGCTTCAACACTATGAATGACCATCCTTCTTAGATCTTTAGTCTATGGAACAAATTCACATTTGATACTTATTTTAATTTTGTTGCTATTGATAGACTTGTTCTTCTAAGGATGAAAATAGGAAAGCAATTAATCACATCTGAGAAATAATTTACCATAAATAAGCAGCAATGATAGGGTTCCCTGGAGACTTCTTTTTATCTCTAATGACACCCATCAAGATTACAGACTTATATAGTGCTTAGTAAATATTTCTTGATTAATTGCCTCATATTATCATACAACTTATATTAATAGCTTCTTCTATTTTTTGGTTCCTAATTGTTAAATATGTGGTACCAGAAATATGGGCATAAAAGATTTTCCAAAAATGCAAATGCTGCATAATAACCTAAGGAAACTTTGGTATCAGCTATTCATTTTATTGCTAGAGGTAACACATGCGACCTGGCATTCAAACTGCCAAGTCTTTAAACCTATCTTATAGCAGTTCATGCTTCATAAAGATTCTTTGTATTCCTCTTCTACACTTCAATCTCTGAGATATGCAGAAAGGGTTATGAAATTTTCTATAGATGAAAACAATTTATAACCGATTCAGCACAAAAGCAAAATAAATAAATACATAATAATCTTGAAGAAGATCCAAACCTCTCCATGCGGTTTTACAAGTTGGTTACATGTCCCTGCTAAAAACAAAGGTTTAGCCAGAGCAGCAGTGCATGAAGCTGAAATGTTTCCCTCTATTCTTCACTGCAGTTCTCTTTATAATTTTTTAGGAATGGTGCAAACAATTGCAGAAGTTTTTATGCACAGGCTTCCATCTGCCAAGAGCTCAAAGCTGGCAGGAATAGCCACATTTTCAGGGGTGTGAATGGAATTGATTTATACACAGTGTTGGATCTATTCCATTGCTTTTTCTCAGCCAGGACTGAGCATGGCATTGTAAATGAGCTGAATCTGATGTTTACTATGTTACACACACCAAGTGCTCTTAGGACCACAGGTTAAGAGTGGGTATCGCAATAATCGATTCTTGGCAGGAGGAAAGAAATAATCTTCATCCATTATGAAGGATGGAGATTGAGTAATGGTTAGCAAAAATTTTAGAGACATATAACTAAGCTGCATAAGTCCTGAAGCTGAAAATGAAAAACAATGGATTCAATTTCCAATAGCAGATTCAGAACTCAGGGAAGTGAGAAGGGTGGGAAGGGAGGAGAGATAGAAGGTGACTTCAGATAAAACCTGCTCTGTTTTCCCAGCACCTAAATCATGCCCATGGATTGCTGAGGATAAAAAGAACAAAGTGTATATCATCTGTAGGAACACTCTATTTTCTGCAGTGTAATTATTCTAACAAACTAGTCTGTTCCTAGTGATGGGTACACATTGCATATTGTAATTCACTTGTTGGAAGAAACATGAAAATATGTTTACTTCTTCTGTTATGAAAATAGAAAAGTTATGCAATTCTCACATTTGAAATTTATTCTGAGAAAAATACTTCTACATTTATCAACTTGCCAATATACTTCAAATATATTCCATAAGCTAAGTAACAGTTTTCCTGGTTATTCTTTCTTTAAAACATTATAATTGTTGAAAATCATAAAATTGTTGATTCTTTGGGTGTAGAATCTCCATTGAGAAATAGCAATTGATTTATAATAACGTTTTGGAATACTGTTTAACCTCTTTGTTGGAGTATATTTTAAACTTTATTTACTAATGTTAAATTCAATTAGACAATATACAGTGCCATTAAGTAGTGCATTTTGATAACATTTCATAATATCTGTGAAATGAAAACAGGCTCTGACTGACCTTGAGAAGGGAGAGAAACTAAACCTCTTGTCCATGGCCCAGCCACGCAGATCAAGAAGGCCAGGGCCGGGTTCAAGTTGCAGTGCTTGGTTATTCCTGAGTCACAGCATTTGGAACCGATTAAATCTTCTGACCCAAAGTCAGAACCAGACACCTCGGCAACAACTGAAAGGATAGAAGCAGAGAAAACCAGATGAAAGGTTGAGGAGGAAAAGTTGGAACCTCAGACCTTAATTTCTGCAGCTAATTAGGAGCCTCCACATTCCTGAGGGCAAAGCCCAGGATATGTAGGTGCCCGTTTCCCAACAAGGTCTTTCAAGCGTGGCTGCAGCTTCAAGCTTCTGGCCAGCCACCCTCCCTCATGATGTTTCAGCCTGCCCAGCACTCAGAACCTCTTTTGAACCACTTCCTTGCCATGCCTGGAATGTTCCCCTTCATGGTCCTTTCCCACTCCCTTTACCCACCTTTAAAACACCATTGTATGCTTCAAAGCTTCTGCAAATATTGCTTTCTCTGCAGTGCCATCTGCGTCAACCTTGAACAGAGTTAGATGTTTCTTCCTCAGTGTCTAACAACTCTTGTTCTTTGTATCATACTATGTTGTAATTAATTGTGTCTGTTTCAACTTTTAAACTCTGAATCTCAACACAAGTGTTTTTTTTTTGTTTTTTTTTTTTGGACACACTCATACTACTGGTATTTGACATAGGTAGGGAATTATTAACAGGTTATTGAATGGAATTATATTATGTCCAATGAACTTTTCTCCACCCTTAGGAGACAAAGTGCAAATTGTAGACTTAGCAGAGCAAAAGAAACAAAACCTTTTACTTTGAGCATAGTATTCCTGAATTTCATTTAATTAAAAAAAAAGAAAACCTTAAAAATCATCTTTCAAAAATGTTTCCTATGTAATACTATTAACAGCCTTGCAAACAAAGTAAAATTATAATAATCCTACTATTTTAACACAGGCCTTAATAATTTTACATTACTTTCTATAACTTGTCCATTTGTGATATTTACTGTACTGATTGTTTATAATCTGTGATTTTCATATAGCATACCATAAATATTCCCCCAGGTATTGACATTGCCTAGAATTTATCAATTTTTGTATTCATGAGGTTCTATGTGTTCTAGGTTTAAATAAATGGAAACTGAAAATCCGAACCACTGACCATCAATTATGAAAATGTACTTTTTTTTGTTTTTTTTTTGGTCAAGCCACCTTAATGAGAATCAAAGGGAAGGGTAGGCAACAGTGGCTCAATGGCAAAGTTCTTGCCTTCTATTCCAGAGACCCGGTTTCAATTCCCAGTGCCTACCCATGTCTGGTGATTTGAAAAGATGTATGGACCCTAGAAAAGCCATGTTTTAATCAAAATCCCATTTCGTAATGGCAGAATGATCCCTATTCAATACTGTATGTTTGAATCTGTAATTAGACCATCTCCTTGGAGAGGTAACCCAATTAAGAGTGGTGGTTAAGATGGATTAGGGGAGATATGTCTCCATCCATTTGGGTGGGTCTTGATTGGTTTACTGGAGTCCTGTAAAAGAAGAAACATTTTGGAGAATGAGAGATTCAGAGAGAGTAGAGAAGAACGACATACCATGAGAAGCAGAAAGTCCATCAGCCAGTGCTTTGGAGATGAAGAAGGAAAACGCCTCCCAGGGAGCTTCATGAAACAGGAAGCCAGGAGAGAAAGCTAGCAGATGATGCCATGCTCACCATGTACCCTTCCAGCTGCGAGAGAAACCCTGTGTTCACCATGTGCCTTCTCACTTGAGAGAGAGACCTTGAACTTCATTGGCTTTCTTGAACCAAGGTGTCTTTCCCTGGATGTCTTTGATTGGACATTTCTAAAGACCTGTTTTAATTGGAACATTTTCTCAGCCTTAGAACTGTAAACTAGCAACTCATTAAATTCCCCTTTTTAAAAGCCATTCTGTTTCTGATATATTGCATTCCGGCAGCTAGCAAACTAGAACAGCATGTAAAAAGAAAAAAGAAACAAGGGGAAAGGCATGGGAGAATTAATTTTCATGATAGGATACAGTTATCTGTGAGCCTAAACTCAGTTTTAAATTCTCTGACTAGAGAGACAGACATCAATTTTGGGGGGCATGTACATGATGCTAAACCTAAACAAAAAGTTTCAACCTGAGGGCTATAATCTGACTGTGGAATAAAAAAAAATGAATATATTATGAATGTCTTGCCAAAATTAAAAGCCTTGTGTATAAAGGTATGAATATGCATGCTCTCTATGTACTTAACTTCTTTATCTGACCTTGCTCCTCCAAAGATACACTGGTTACAGAATGTCAGTCACTAATGAAGCCTAAAGTAATTGAGGCTGATTGAGTTGGCAAGATGCTACCTAATTAGAATGATAAATGGAACTGGCTGATCAAGGATGGAGCAGTGAATGGTACAGAGGGCATAAAACACGGTCATTCTGTCAAGGAGGACCACTCGTTCTGCCCCCTCCAGCCTTCCAGAACAATGATGGTCCATGTCAGACAAGTCCAACATCATGCAATGTATGCAGATCCTTAAGTGTGGGAACTTTCTGACTTGGCTTTCTTAAGCCAAGTGAGGTGAGGTTTAATAATTCCCTGGGTGAGTCATTCAATATAAACACTAAATCAAATACTTTGAGCCATGGAAGTGTCTATTTTTTAAGAGTGGGGATTTATGCATACATTAATTCTTTAAGCAAATAGTGAATACCTCTAAATTTTCCCCGAGAGTTCTGTCTCATTAAACTTTCCACATAACATGAGAGGTAAATCAAGAAACTTCACGTTTGGAGGACACTAACAACATTGTCACAGTGTTCTAAAATCTGACCCATATTTAACTACTCCTTTCATTTGTTTGATGCATCTATTTGAGTCATTTGCATTTTGTTATTTTAGCAGGTTTTTTTCCCCTCTTAAGCAAGCAAAATACGAACTTTGTTCTTTAAGGTGAAATATGGATGTAAACTTATAAACAGTTCAATGGTGAGGTAATTTTCCCATGGCTTACTTGGTAAAACCTTATTTATTTGCCGCCATTTGAGAGCTACTATTCTGAGAAAAAGTTGCAACTTTTCCTACTGAGTCATATCTAAGTCATTTTAAATAGAAGTCATTCAGATGTCAAGAGCACACACCAGAGCACCCATTCTTGAATTTTCTGGAATGTAGCTGTTGATGGCACATGGCTGACTTCTAAGATGGCTGATATCTCTAACTGTAGACATCATTTTAAAACTTTTTGCATCTGGAACTGCAGTCTCCAAATCTGATAATACCTTAATGATGTTTACTATAAATGAAAATCTTTGACCTCAGGTCTATAAGCTGATTCTTGAAAAAATGAACTGAAATTAAGGGCAGATGTGGCTTCCTAAAAATAAAGTAGAAAACAAAATAAAAAAAATAAAGTAGCCACTCACTGGAGTTTGGGGAAAAATAATCAATAGAAAGTAGTATTTAAAAGGACTAATTCAGCAAATGACATTTGGAAGTAACAATTATCTCAGGCCACGGAAATCTAATTCATTAAATCTTCCTGTTTTCCATGGTTGAACAAGCAGGGTCTTTTCCTGAGTCAGCTTTCCTATTGGTCCTTTCCGTACTCCTCCACCTCTGCTGCCTTCTTAAGGCTGCAGTTATAGGTATGACCTTTCAAGCTCCATAGATGAGTATACCTTCTTTCAGACATCCATAGGCATTCACTTGATTCCCTGAGTTACTCTGGAATTCTCTAGAAGAATTCAGTGGCAGTTAAAGATAGTGACTTTTGTTCTCTGTGAAGTCTGATCTCTATCCCTGCCATTAACTAGTTATGCAGTTTGGACAAGTTTCTTAAAACTCATGAAATGGGCATAAAGATGTTCACTTCACCTGTTAGTTTTGAAGATTAAGGGAGATAATGTATCCCACATACTTAGCATAGTGGCCAACACTCAGCAAGTATTCAGCAAGGGTAGAATATGACACAACTTACACATTTAGTAGAAACAATTAGGAAATAAATACAACTTCTGTTCTTTCTGTCTTGCCATTCCCCTGCCCCTTGTGCTTCCATCACCCAGCCTGGGATTGACACCTTTCTCTCCTGTACACCAGTTTTTTTTTTTCTGGCAAAGAGTCACTTCCAGTCTGAGTCTCTGGTGACTCTTTCTTCTCCATCAATCTGCAATACCCCCCACCCCTCTGCCCATCTGTCATATTGCCCCTACTAACCCCACTGAATGTCCTCTGTCATACTGCCAGTTCTTCTCCCACTGACATCAGGCATAACTAAAACTGTCAGTCATCTCTTTTCAGGCTCATTTATATCCACTTTACCAATGTATTAGACAGTCCCTGCTTTATGAAACAGAATGCATTGAACAGAACCTTTCTTGATGACTCAGGGTCATGTCCATGAACACTAATTATTTTTCTGTCCTACACAATTAAAAGACCTTTTGAAGTATGTAGGTTGCTTTTCCACATGCTAAATGGATTTCCTTTAAAACTTGTTGCCAGCAAAAATATGGTCTCTTCAGACAAATGTGGATATGTCCTGTTATTTGACAGTGAAGCAGACATACATTGCCCATATGTTAGGCATCTATGCTCTCTCATGCTCACTTATACTTCTGGCCTATAAAGATTCTTTTTTTGTTTGTTGGTTTGTTTATTATTAGAAAAATTAGGGAAGAGTTTATAGTCCAAATGCCAATAGCCAGTGTATTTGTATTCAGAATATAACTTCTTTTCCTGAATATACTTCTCCAATATCCCATTTCAATTACAAAGCTAGAGTTCTAAGCTTTAATCAACATTTTGCTTAATTTTTATATTTCATGTGTGCTTTTATTGCCATTTCTTTCAAACTTGTTTTAGAATTAAGTGGGATAATGACTGTATAAAAATAAAACATACCGATATAGTTTAGATCCCAAATTGGTTTGGTTTTCTATTTGGTAATTTTTCAGTCAGTGCCATCGGCTACCACATCCTTGTGCAATTCTTCCAGTAATTCTCTTTGATGTATCCCAGTTACAAGTCTTTGGAAAAATGATAAATCAGGGCAAAAACATAAATAAGTTGATTAAGTCTGTTCATCTGTCTGCTCCTTTAGTTAATATTTGCTACTGGAGATCAAAGAGATTGCTAGAAGTCAAATAGCAGCCTGTATTGCAGTCCTTTCTGGTTAAGGTAAGGGCAGTGTGCTGATTTGAAAGGATGTATATCCCCTAGAAAAGCCATGTTTTAATCAAAATCCCATTCCCTATTCAATATTGTATGTTTGAAACTGTAATCAGATCATCTCCCTGGATGATGTTATTTAGTCAAGAGTGGTTGTTAAACTGGATTAAGTGACGACATGTCTCCACCCATTTGGGTGGGTCTTGATTAGTTCCTGAAGTCCTATGAAAGAGGGAACATTTTGGAGAATAAGAGATTCAGAGAAAGCAGAACAGAACAGCATAGCCATGAGAAGCAGAGTCCACGAGCCAGCGACCTTTGGAGATGAAGAAGGAAAACGCCGCCTGGGTGACTTCACGAAACAGGAAGCCAGAAGAAGAAGCTAGCAGATGACACTGTGTTTGCCATATGCCCTTCCTTTTGAGAAAGAAACCCTGAAATTCATCAGCCTTCTTGAACCAAGGTATCCTTCTCTGGATGCCTTTGATTGGACATTTCTATAGACTTGTTTAAATTGGGACATTTTCTCGGCCTTAGAACTGTAAACTAGCAACTTACTAAATTCCCCTTTTTAAAAATCATTCCATTTCTAGTATATTGCATTCTGGCAGCTAGCAAACTAGAACAGGCAGAAACCGTCAGATGGTAGCTAGAAGCTGTGAGCCATGAAGACTTGGTATTTACCAGGCAACATCTTATAAGCAGGGTTAAAACCCAAAGTGGGGAAATAAGAACAGCCCATACTCCCCAGTAAACATATTTATTTGTAAACAATGTGCTGAGAAGCACACCTCAGTATAATAAGCTACAATATATAATTTCTCCTTCTGAATTTCCTAGTGCAGTGAGGGTAACTGCTATCTATTCATTTGCTCCAAGTGGCAACCTCAGTGGCACGCAGTTTCCTCTCTATCTTTCTGTCTACCTCCTGTCAAATCTATTTCACAACTATTTAAGAAATATTTTATTCTTGTTTTCTGTCCTTCTTGTCACTCCTGTGGCTCAGTCCCTTGTCACTCTTTTATCACTATAGTGATAATAGTAAAATGAGGCTTTGTATTTCAGACATCCCATCCGTGTGATCCACCCTCTACATTGTTATGAAGATGTTCTTCCTAAAATGAGATTCTGATCACATTGCTCCTCTGATCAAAGTCAGTTGATCCTTTTCTATAGAACAGAGGATAATCTTGAGGCACAGTTACAGGCACTGTAATGACCTGGTCATTCCCCACTTCAATTCCCAGCACTTCCTACATGTGTCCTGGGCCATTATCCAGCCCAGCATCTCAGAACCAGCTCACTACCTTTGTGTTGTCTTCTCTGCCCATAGACCAGGCAAAATCAAATGCCACCTTTCCTCTGCTCACATAGCACCTTACAGTATAGTCTACTAATGGATTGGCTGCCATTTTATTCTGTAATTTGTGTGTGCATACGTGTGTATATTTCTTCTATAAAAAAATGAAGAGCAGTAGTAGAATAAGATGAGCTTTGGGTATGAGGTGGATGGTGAGACAAACGCAGCTCTTTCACTTTCTAGCCACGTGCTGAGCAGGTAGAGTGGAAATGGAGTGAGGACATTTTCTGAAGCAGATTTTTTCTGGGACAGAATCACAGAAAAAATCATTGGGAAGACTTTGATTTCCTGATGGGTGTGAATGAAGATGGATGGCCATATGGAAAATTGGTGGCCACTAAATAAGTATCCTCAAAAGAAAACTTACGTATTGTTTCATTTAACAAATATTTGTGTGCCTAATATATGTGGTATCCAATGGTGAATCCAACAAACTAGGAATTTGCCTACCTGCTGGTTTTACTTTGCTTTGGTGCGAATAGTTTTTATCTTCATTTGCTATCTTCACTATTCCACTGTTTATCACAGTGCCTGAATAAACCATTCAATAAAAAATTATTAATTTATATAAATGAAATATAAAATCCAGAATTGGTTTTTGAATGGAATTGTGAAAAATGAACAAATTACAACAAAATACTAGGTACTCAAGATGATCATTATTTTTAAACCAAGTATTCATGGAGTGAATGTTTCTTAAGCACTTTTCTCTACTAAAAATTTTGTGTGTGGTCAGACTTAAAATTCCCGGGAATCAATATATATAGGTAATAGGAGACATCAAAATCTTGAGCATCTATAACATCTGTTACATCCTCCAGTTATTAAACTAATAAGTTTTGGCAGAGAGAACAACATGTGGACAGAATTTACACCTAGTCTCCCAGGTTATCTAGGGATGGTCAGAGATATAGTCTTTGCATACTGAATCTAAGTATACTGAAAAAAATGGAGTAATTAATGATGTGTCATTTAGCTAGGCAACAACAAAGATAAATAAAAACATTATGCTTTAAAACTTTAATATCATCTTTGTCAATATCATTACTACCAACAACTAGATTTATAGCTGTTCTGTTTATATTATTCACTAATGTTACATTTCTTACCTAAAAACTGAATGCCAGATGCTAAAGCTTGTAATATAACAGAAGAGATGAGAAGTCTACCCCAGCAGTAACAGACATACTTTCATGTACATAGTGGGCAAGCCAGAGCTAGTCTAGAAAATGACCCTTATGAGATGCTATATCAGCTAATTAGTAGTTAGTGTGTGTTTATATATTCTCAACTTAATGGTTTATCTACTTATCTGCAGCTAGTTTTTAAGTTCATATTATGAATGAAACTACCTAATTTCCATATGACTATTAAATTTGCTCTGATCCCTAAATTCTGTTGTTATCTTATACTATTTAACAGGAGGAAAAAGATAAGCATGTCAATGAATCTAAATATTCCCATCACACAGCCAGCAAAACAACTGAAAGCAGTTGTTTTCAAATGAGCCAAGAGGGCGGCCATGGTGACTCAGTGGCAGAGTTCTTGCCTGCCGTGCTGGAGACCCAGGGGAGACCAGGGTTTAATTCCTGGTGCCTGCCCATGCAAAAAAAAAAAAAAAAAAAGAGCCAGGATGATTGTTTTTTGTCTGCTGAAGAGGAGAGAGGATAATTTGTGATCGTTAGCTGGCTACAATTAAATCACTTTGTTACCAGTTTGACATTAAACAAAAAAAATATTTTTTTTGGTAGCGTTAAGAGAAAATGCATTCCCTGTCCAATGAAACCAGATATGAACAAAGCATTTGGTGGTGTTTTAAGAAGAGGGTGCTTTGGGGACATGTGAACTAATCAGCTCTTGTTTCTCTCATGTGTACGTGACCTCCCTTTCTAAGTATTGTTTCTTGGGGTAGCCTATGACCTCAAGTTGATTCTTCTTTCACTATCTGGTCCATCTTGGGACTAGCATAATCAAGGAGGGCACAAGGCTGGTATTGTTGCTAGCTGCTGGAATGCAATATAGCATTCCGACATGGAATGGTTTTTAAAAAGAAGAATTTAATAAGTTGCTAATTTACAGTTCTAAGGCCGAGAAAATGTCCCAGTTAAAACAAGTCTATAGAAATGTCTATTCTAAGGCATCCAGGGAGGATACGTTGATTTAAAAAGGCTGATGAAGTTCAGGGTTTCTCTCTCAAGTGGAAAGTCACATGGCAAACACGGTCAAGGTTTCTCTCTCAGCTGGAAGGGCACATGGCAAGCATGGCATCATCTGGCAGCTTCCTCTCCAGCTCCCCAAGAGGCGTTTTCCTTCTTCATCTCCAAAAGTCACTGGTTGGTGGACTCTGCTTCGTGGTTCTGTGGCATTCTCTGTTGTGGCTTTCTCGTGGCTCTGTCATTGTTTGCTCTCTGAATTTCTCTTTTATGGGATTCCAGTAAAGTAATCAAGACCCATTTAGAATGGGTGGAGACACATCTCCACTTTATCCAGTTTAACAACCACTCTTGATTGAGGCACATCACCTGGGAGATGATCTAATTAAGGTTTTGAACATACAATACTGAATAGTGATTAGAAGAAACAGCTGCCTTTACAAAATGGAATTAGGATTAAAACATGGCTTTTCTAGGGTACATACATCCTTTCAAACCAGAATAGCTGGCATCCTCAGGACCTTACTTTGCCTGCATCTGTCTGCTACTGTGTGACCATTTTGGGCTGTGTGCACAAATTTAACCTTTGGGATTACAGTTAGATGAAGGTCAGAAGCAGCAAATACTTTCCTCTCTTAGGGAAATGTGGAACTACCACTGGATATTTAGTTATCATAGGTTAGGATAAAGGACAATCAGAAAAAGAGAGCAGAAAAAAATGGCTCCTGAAGAAATCTGTTTCCAGTGGCAATAATATCGTAAAATAATTTTTCTCATAGAATTTTGTTTGGAAAGTGCCCCTGAGGAACTAGAAGGATTAGGAGAACCTTGCCAGTCACTGCAGGGCAGTGCTAAGGGCGGACTCATTGATGTTTCAGTTCAAAAATGCTAAGGTTTAATAAATCTCTGTGGATAGATTTATCTCATAATTGCAAATCATATTTAGAGGCCTGGACTAATTAGACTTGATTCGTATATGCTTTAGGCTTAATTGAAAGTCAGTTTTCCCTGTGTTGCCTACAAATGATTTTTTGTTAATATGTAAAGAGGTAACTTTTGCATAAGCTAGATTCTAAAACATGACTGAGTTTACCTTTGCATTTGAATTGTGTGCTGTCCTGCTTTTACGAAATATCATCATATTTTTAAACAAAGGAAAACTGCTGATTTCTTTGGTATATGAATTGTGATATTTAAAGATAAAGCATAAAGAACAACTCAAGAAGATATTTATGCCAAAGCACAGTTATGTGTTAATAGAATAAACAAAAGGAAAACAAAATACTTCCTCTGTGCCCTTTTGTTTAACAAGGCCACTCTTGGTGGATGATTAATTGTGAAAATAAAAATTAAGCCTAAATTATACAACTGGCACATGAAAAATTATAATACCTTTGAAGTATTTCAAATAGCATTGATACAAATATGACTAATGTTAGGTGTTGGTTTCATTTGAAGGCCATTAATATTTAAATTTAATATTAATATTCATCTGTTGTGCATTTTTCTCTTTAGATTTCCATAATGTTTCTTTTGGTTCTCATTATGGTATCTCTATGTTATGTAGTTCTTGGCACAAAATACATGTTTATGCATTTTGAGTCTAAAACCACCTATTTATCATTATCGTTTATACATTTGCCTTTTAATCCTGAAGGAAGTAAAAAGTGGAATTACAAACCAGAAATATAACAGTACTGATATGTGTATGTACCCATGCCATGACTCTCGCCAGAATGCTTCATTTCTTCATGCAGCTTCAATTTATTGTCTATTTCCTTTCATTTCAACCTGCAGAACTCTCTTCAGTGCCTTTTGTAGGTGATCGACTCCCTCAGCTTTTGCTTATCTGGGAATGTCTTAATCTTGCCCACATTTTTGAAAGGCTATTTTGCCAGGTACAGAATTTTGGTTGGCAGTTTTTTTGTTTTAAGCACTTTAGCTATATCATGCCTGCTTACCTCCATGGGTACTGGTGAGAAATTGGCACTTGATTTTGCTGCAGTTCCCTTGCATGTGACACATTGCTTCTTTTTTGCAGCTTGCAGAATTTGCAGCTTTCTTTTTCTTTGGCATTCAAAAGTTTGTGGCATACATTTTTTGGTTTTATCCTTTTTGGAGTTTGCCCAGCATCTTGGATGTGCATATTCATGTCTTTCATTTAATTTGGGAAGTTTTCAGGCATTATTTCTTTGAATATTCTCTTAACCCCTTTTTCTCTTCCTTCTCCTGGAACTTCCACGATGCGTATATTAGTACACTTGATGGAATCCTACAGGTTCCTCAGGCACTGTTCACTTTTCTTTATTCTTTCCTCTTTTTGTTCCTCAGACAGAAAGATCTAGGTTGTCTATTGTTAAGTTCTCTGCCTCTTTCTTCTGTCAGCTCCAATCTGCTCTGAACCCCTGTGGCAGCCCAGGGGCTGGGACCCCTTGCCTTAGGAGAAAAGATGAAGCTGTAAGCACATAGCTGCCTACATGACCAGAGCACAGACCAGAAGAAAAACAGCTTTCCTAGAGGGGGAAAGAACGGTCAAACCACTTATCCTAGGTATACATTAATCAGACCTTTTAAAACTGCTTTGATGATTATCTGCCTTGTTTCCCTATGATGTATTGATGCTGTCATAAGCAATTATACCCTAAAATTCTTCCAGGAACATGTTGATTCTAATCTCAAAGCCCCTTGAGTCAGGAGACCTCACTGTACCCAGGTCCTCATGTCTTTGACTTGGGCCCCTATAACTGGCCATGTCGACTCCCCCTTGGTTGTAGAACACTAACTACCATTTCCCAGCTGGCCGCCACCACAGAAAATCTCCTGTTCATAAGGCCCAATAAAATCCACGCGTAACTCTGCCCAGCTGTTCTTTGGTTTTAGGGCTGCATTGACCTGAGCTCTTTGAGAACTGGGTTGAAACAACCCTCTAGGGAATTTTACATTTCTGTTACTATGGGCTTCAGGTCTGTTTGGTTCCTTTTCATAATTTCCACTTCTCTATTGTTATTCTCTTTGTATTCATCCATTGTTTTCCTGATTTCCTTTAGTTCTTTGCCCATGTGTTTCATTTACTCTTTGAGCATATTTGGAACCATATTTTAGAAGTCTTTTTGTTATATTCCATAACTGGTCGTCCTCATTTATGTTTTCTAAGGATTTTTTCTGCCTTGCCTGGACCATCATTTCTTGTTTCTTTGTATGTTTATAACCTTTTGTTGGACATTTTGATATTTTGATGTGTTATTGCTGGAGTTTAATGCATTATTGCTGAGTTGTCTGTTTGTTAAGATTTTATCTAGCTAGCGTTATGATGGAGCTTTCCTTGAACGTTGGGAGCTAACAAAGAAAAAAGATGAAAATAACAAAGTACCTTTTCCATTCTCTGCAGATTGACCTGAGCAAATGCTCTCCTTCAGAGCTTATCCATTCCATGAGTTTAGACACTACTCTAGGCCAAAGCACTCGTGCTTCCCTGATCCTTTCTGCTTATGTACCTTATCTTGGGGATGTATTTATGAGGCCCTAAGAAATTCTCCCTTTTACATGGTTCCAAATACCCGCTATTCTGAAATAAACAGCTTCCTCTTGGTCTGGGCATTGCACTGTATGCCCTACAGTCAGCAACCACTTGCCTCAGGCAGCCACTTGGTGGCTCTCCCACTGCAATTCGTAGGAGAGTTCTATGAGCTGTCATCTACATGCAGGACAAGTTCTGGGAAAACAAATCCCTCAACTCACCACCAGACAGATTGGACCAGGCACTCATGCTCCCAGGATGTGTTTCAAGTCTCAAAAAAAGAACTCTATAGGTAAAAGGAACTTTGGACCCAGGCGTTCCTCAGCTTCTTTTGCAGAAGCAGATGTGGCAACAAGATAAACGATCACAAGTTTTATGGCTAAGAGATGTTTGAGAGCCCCAGACATGCTGGTGCCTCAACCACCAGAAGGCAAATGAAGCAAGAACAGGTATGCCTATAAGATAAACAACCATAAATCTATGGTCAAGGACTGTTCCTGCTTGATAACCCCTGTATGTGCTATTGCACATCATACCCTCTCCTCCCAGTGCATTTTTTCCTTTAAAAATCTGGCTTTCAGAAAGAGAGCTGGAACCATTTCTTTCCTTTCCCTTGTGGCTCCCACTTGCTTTCTCCCCCCAATAAATCTGTTAAGCTTCAACTTGCTGTCTTATATGGAATCCCTAATGACTCCAGGCCTAACATCATATGAGAGGGCTACTCTGTTCCCTCCAGAACTTGGGACTAGAGGACCATATTTGGACCTCAGGTTGGCTTTGTACCCGCCACTGAGGGATGTGGGGTGGGCATCCAGGAACCACAAGATCCTTCCACTTTTAAGTGCCTTTTACTTGATTTGGCACTAGCCATATTACTGCAATCCTTCAACTGTTTTCTGGAGCTCTGAGAAAGATGTTTCTGCTTATCATTTTGGTTTTTCAAATCTTCTTTGGAGGGACAGAGCCCTGAAACATCTCACTCTGCTATCTTGATTGGGGCGGGATCTCTACTCAACTATAATTTTATGTTAAAATCTTGAGTTATATACAAGACAAAATATTTCATTATAGATACAAAAGCCAGAACTGAACAACTCATATTTTATTAAATGCTTAACACTATTATTAGTTAATATGATTGCCTGAGTTTTCATTGCACTCCTAAACACCCTTCTTTTCAATTTGCTTTAATGTCTGTTGTCTAGAAATTTCTCACATTCTATTGTGCTCTGTTCTCATTTCAAATATTCTTTGTTATGCCATTAGCCAAAGGTTAGAATTTGTGCATTCATTTAAGCAATTTTCCTTATGCGTGGTCATTATTTCTATGGATATTGATAAAATATTGATATGGGTATTATTTGCACAAAATATAAAATGAAGATGTTCCAAGGTCTCAATCTCCTAGCCTATAATTAGTTCCACTTTCTGGTTTGACCCTTTGGTACCATTAGTAACTTGCCGTCTTTTGAAAATTCCATTTCAAATATCACATCCATAATCAACAGCTTCTAAACAAGCAGATTACCTACTCTAGCTCTCAAAATACTTCAGTTACTCAACTTTAAGGGATCATTGAACTTGTTCATCATCTATGAGATTCCTTAGTCCAAGCCCACTTTTATCATTTGGTTAGACATTTGTCATGACCGCCAAATGGTTTTTCTTCTTTTAATCTCCCCATTTAATTATTTATTTTCTTCACTGAGTAGAAATTTGTCTTTAAAAATATGCAAAATATTTCATATCACTTCCACACTTAAACTATTTAATAGCTTTCTATTTAATTAAGATAAAATCCAAACTTCCATCATGGTTTATACGGCAATACATGCTTTCATCACCACCTAGATCTCCAGACTTATCTCATTCTATTCTAACAGCTAAATGAATATGCTCCAGTCACAGTGACCTTCTATCTGTTCCTTGATTGTTCCAAGCTCATTCTGCCCCAGCTACTCACAGCTGGGAATGTCCATCCTCTGATCTGCATATGGCTGCCTTTTGCTTATCTTTCAGATCTCAGGTTAAATATCACCCAGGATAAAGTGGCCATCCAGGCTCTTGCTATCACATGTCTTACTTTTTTCTCTCTATTACATACATCATTCTCTAACGTTTTGTTGATTGATATATTCATGTATTTTTCAGTGATTATTTTTATTCCACCCCACTAGAACATAAACTCCACCAAAGCAGGGACCTTACCATTCTTATTTACTGTTGCCTCTCACATGCTTGGAATGATATTGATCCTTAGTAGACAATTAATACTTGTTGATTGATAGAATAAGTCAAAGTCAAAGCCAAGAAAATATGAGTCATCGCATATCCTAGTTCAAATACCAATTTGTAAGTTCAAAAAAACTTGAAACATTAGGTAAATAAGTGTTGCCTCCTTCTCATATGTGTTTAAAATATTGGGTCCCAATATTTCTAATTTTTAGGTATGTAAGTCAAATGTTATAAAGCTTGTTTTCTTAAGTTTTGCAACTTCCAAATGTTTATAACTGATTCTATGTAATCGTCTAAGGTAACTGTCAGCTCTTAGAAGCTTAATATTTTTACTTAATTTTTTCTTAAGTGATATCTCTTAAAAAGGATTTCTTGCAGTTTCAGACCAATTATTTACAATAAATAAAATAAAAGTACACTATTTTAAAAAATATTCTATGATGATTTGCTTATGTAGATAATTTACTAAAAATAGACGTGAATGTCTTAAAAAATGGTAGCCACAGTGCCTTTGTATGTCTTTGCTTATGTGAAAGATACAACAATATCAAGGGGTAATGTCCATAGCTGATGAATATCTGTGGGTCTATGGACATGAGTCTAATCCATTGAATTGCGAAAAGAAAAATTTCCATCAAGCATTCAGAAATTTGAGAACACATAGATGATTGACTCCAATCTTTATTGTTTGTTGGTGTGTATAGAGGCAGAAACAGTTTGCATAAAAAGGTCATTGTTCCTTATTGAGAGCTAAGAGCTTTGTTCATGTAGATAATGTTCTCACAATTTGCAAAATTATACTTCTTGTTTTTAAAAAAGAGATTTTCTAAATCATTGACTCAGGGTTTTACATATGAGAGAGACTTATGAGTGATAAATTTCCAATAAAATAGCAGAAAATATAGAGTGAATATGCTGAGATGCACATTAACTGAAAATTGCTGTTCTATTCTATATTTGCTTATGGTTACATAAGCATATTATGTAACCATAAGCAGATATGTAACCCAAGCATATTAATCCCTAGAAGTCATTCAATCATTCATTCAAAGGCAGTTTTGAATGTGCTCTATTACAATAAGCCATCGATGTAATTGGGAGGCATTTTCTTTCATATATATTGTACATAGTAATTGATCAATAGACATTTTGTGTAGAAAACTAATGGTTATTTTGCATGCACTTTGTGCTGGTTTGAAAGGATGTATGTCCTCTAGAAAAGCCATGTTTTAATCTAAATCCCATTTCATAAAGGCAGAATAATCCCTATTCAATACTGTATGTTTGAAATTGTAATCAGATCATCTCCCTGGAGATGTGATTTAATTGAGTGGTTGTTAAACTGGGTTAGGTGATGACATGTCTCCACCTGTTTGGGTGGATCTTGATTAGTTTCTGATGTCCTATAAAAGAGGGAACATTTTGGAGAATGAAAGAGATTCAGAGAGAGCAGAGAATGCTGCAGCACCACAAAGCAGAGAGTCCACGAGCTGCGACCTTTGGAGATGAAGAAGGGAAACACCTCCCCAGGGAGTTTCAAGAAACCGGAAGCCAGGAGAGAAAGCTAGCAGATGATGCTGTGTTTGCCATGTGCCCTTCTAGCTGAGAGAGAAACCCTGAACTTCATTGGCCTTCTTGAATCAAGGTATCTTTCCCTGGATGCCTTAGATTGGACATTTCTATAGACTTGCTTTAACTGGGACATTTTCTCAGCCTTAGAACTGTAAACTAGCAACCTATTAAATGCCCTTTTAAAAATCCATTCCATTTCTGGTATATTGCATTCCAGCAGCTAGCAAACTAGAACACACTTTATTTTTCTTTTGAGATAAAGTGGTTAAAGGATTATTTTATCAATAATTCAAGTATGTATTGGCAGAGTTTCATAAGCAAATGAACTCATATTCAATTTTATAGTGGAAATAATAACCTAGTACATGAATAGATAGATACTAATAAATTGGTCAGTATTAGATAAATTTCATTGCCAAATATACTCTGTGTTAATTTTGCACAGGATCCTTCTTTAAATATAGGATCACCAGATAAATATTTGAATGAGGAAAGCTAGGTATGCTGGTTTAAAAGGATTTATATACCCTAGAAAAGCCACGTTTTAATCCTAATCCCATTTGGGGGAGGCAACCTTTCTTTTAATCCCTATTCAGTACTGTAGGCTGGGAACTTGATGAAATGATTTCCACAGAGATGTGACTTCCCCAATTGTGGATATTAATCTTGGATTAGAGGGAGATGTGACTCCACCCATTCCAGGTACATCTTGATTAGTTTACTGGAATCCTTTAAAAGACGAATCATTTTGGAAAAAGCTTCAGAATGATGAGAGAACCACAGAGTCCACAGCAAGCGACATTTGGAGATGAAGAAGAACATCCCTGGAAAAACGTGATGAAACAAGAAGCCTGGAGAGAAAGCTAGCAGACATTGCCATGTTCACTGTGTGTCTTTCCAATTGAGAGAGAAACCCTAAACTTCATTGGCCTTTCTTGAATGAAGGTAACCTTTTGTTGGTGCCTTAATTTGGTCATTTCTGCAGACTTGCTTTAATTTGGGCAATTTCATGGCTTTAGAACTGTAAACTTGCAGTTTAATAAATTCCCCCTTTTAAAAGCTGTTCCCTTTCTGTTATTTTGCATTCCAACAGCTAGCAAACTAGAACAATAGGTAAATCAGGAATCTAGATAGGCAAGGCTTAGATTTTTCTATATAACAAGCACCTACAAAATCTCAGTGGTATACAACAGTAAGCATTTAGTTCTTGTTCATGTACCTTGTTTCAAACTATGAATCCAACTCAGCTTGGCTCTTGGTTACAGACTGAGGTCAGTTTTCTTCCATATGTTTTCGTTCTGGGGCTCAGAAAGAATAAACAACAGATATCCAAAGGAAACTCATCTCCTAGTGATGTCCAGAGGGTGCTCATCTGTGCACATTTTAATCACTGCTGGCCTCATATCTGCTAGCCAACCGAAGCCCAACATCAACGGGACAAGAAAGTGCACTCATTCCATAGTGGGGTGGGGGCAGAGGTGAATATATGTTGTATAATAATTTAATTTTCACAGTGTACCCACTTGTTCACAAATATTCACTCCTCTTTCTCATGCAAAAATGCTTTCTCCTTAAGGAAGACTCCCAAAGTTTCCTCTAAATGTCTCACAAATATGGCATCAAGTTCTACTCTAGAATCTTGATCTTGTTCTTTGCTCAATTCTTGGTACCTGTCCAAGCAAAAAAAAAAGAGAAAAAAAGCATAAGAGAAAAAATAGCTAAACTGATGGGGCAGCCACTAAGTAATACCATGCAGTAGACAAAGCAATGAAGTTAAGTTACACATACAAAACATGTATGTATTTTCTACACATGCAGAAATGTATCCCAAATGCACTGCAGGAAATGGGGAATACTGAAGCCAGGTCTTAAATAGGAAAGGAAAAAAGTAAAACAACATACTTGCACATGCTATGATAGTTATGCCATGAACAGTTTAAATTTACCATCTGTATGTTTAACTTAACCCTCTTTTTCCTGAGATCTCCTGACAATTTGAAAACATGGACGTCAGAAAAAGCAGAAATATATGGAGCCATGGCAGGGATTGAGCATTACGTACTTAACAGAGTTAGTAAATTAAGGATCTCAGAAACCATACATTAATAGATTAATAGGGATCAGAGGAGAGAGCAGGCAAAATTTCAAATCCAGGAGATAAATTGGGGGAAGGCATAAGCAATCTGAACTTTCTAAAGTGATGCTAACCATTGACAGACTGCCTTAGCCTAAGGCTCTTTGTATACTCTTTATTAGGAAGTGGTTCACTGTTGAATGCTGTCTAGAAAGTGCTGTGCTGGTGAGATGGGAAAAGGGCTTGGGAAATGAAACTGATCAGAGCTTAACTGTTATAAAGTATTTTTATGGTAAAAATGTGAACAATATATTGTTAGTATAGACCATCTACTGGCACATAGAAATAACTTGACCCAGAAATTTTATGAAATATCATTTTCTGAAATGGAATTTCATCTGTGCTTTCACTTGAAGAAGAGGATTTAGTATGTTCTATGTGGTTATAGTCATCCCCTGAAGAGATTGTTTGGGACCTATATGATTTCCCTTAAATTAAGAGTTCTGACGAATAGAAGATGGAATAGAGTGAGAGAGTAGGGATAGGGACATCAGTGTTCCTATGGAGTGAAGAAACGATTCTAGCATGATCTCCAGGAGATATATGACTATGGCTAAAATGCAATCATATGAGAATTAATTTGCTGCGACTGACTTCACCTTGTATCAGTCTACTATAAACTGAATGGGGGTTACTTTACAGAGGAGGTGGGTCTACTCTAAAGCAAACTGCCATTCCTGGAAAATGTAAACTTTCCCCTGTTGGCCTCCTCTACTTCCTCTTGTCCTTATGTCAGCAGCAGTGCATAGCTGCCTTGTGGTGATCCTGAAACCCTCTTCTCTATGAACGACCTCATGGATTCCATCTTGGCAAGGAGACAGTTGTGTCTATTTTGAAGAAGATCTCAATGGTCTTCCAATCCTATGCAATTTGCTTTTTAACCCAGAACGTAATAAGAATTGATATCAAAGTTATTGTCAAATAATAAAATGGTAAAAATAGAAGTAGTGTTTCTCTTGTCTCTTTAGTAACTATGGGTAAGAGACCAAAGAGAAGAAAATGTCTTCTTTTTGTTGTAATGTTTCTTTTATAATTTACATTATCTATTTTATCAATATTAGTTTATAAGCTCTATTAACAATTTAAAATATCCAGGCACAAATAACAATGGTGGAGTAATTAATAACCCTAACCAAAGATTTTCATTTCTTTCACCACCAGAAATGATCTATAAACCATTTTAATCATGTGTAAACACTGTTTCTTCTTTCTCTACTAAAGACTTGAAATTCTTTATTGTCATCTAACATGGAGATGAGAAGAAGAAAAGTAAGGCCACCATGCTTTAGCAAAGTGATCAGGTGACAAAACAGAGATATTAGGTGCAAAGAGAAGACTTGTCTTAAACGAAGTGAAATAGTGATATTTCAGGGGCTCTGTCTAGGTTGGCTAAATAGAATCCCTTGATGTGTGTCATAATTTGGAAGCAGAGCCTTGAATATTTCTTTCCTCTTTCATACCCTCATTTCTATCTATTTATTCCAATTCCTCATCTTTCTGAGAAAGTTTAAGAAGTGGTGTAATGCGCTGAGACAGGTTTTATTTTGTCATGTGTTGAGTTGGCAAAGCCAAGTAAAGTGTTTTCCTGAGTTATTATGATTTTCCTCTCTCCCAATTTACTTTCTCTCCTGCACCTGTGCTGATTGGCTAACATTTTGAACACAAATGGCTGGTCATCCCTCATGTAAAATTCAAGCAATCAAAACTTTGCAACTGGGCACAATTTTGAGTCCTATGTCCTCTGAGTCCAAATGGGCTCTCACTAAGCTGTCAAGACATTCTGTAATGTGACTTGTTCTGTGATTGTAAACTGAAGCACTAATGAAGTTGTATGAATAGTTCTAGAGAGAGCAGTTTAATCAGGCACTGCTTCTAATTGGGATTGGCTGACAGGAGACCCAAAACATTGAGGAACATTAAAAAAAAAAATGTTCTCTCCTCACATCAAATCAAATGCTCGCATGGCTTACTGGGAAATGTGCAAGAAGAGATTTTAATCAGGAAATTTTCATTCCAGAGGAACAAAAGTAATGCTTTAGAAAAATGTGGGTATTGTTTCTTAATGCTGTTTCTAAACTCAGCATTAAATTTAATAATTATGTAATTAGATCTGAATTATGAAAATGAATGCTTCTGAAGCATTGGGACTTGCAGAGTATGTTATCTCAAATGTGCACATGTCTCTGAGTAGCTTAATGGAATTAACCAATGGTAATGGGGAAAATTTCTCATTGTCGTCTTTTAAATGCATGATTTCATGATTTGGTGTTGTATCCATAATAACATGGCTGAGTCATAGAAGAAAAAATGGAAACATTATGAACTGTTATTTGTTTTCCATATCACAAATATAATTTACTTACAAATTTGATATTTTCACCCATGGGAAATTATCTACGTATTTAAGTAGCTCTATTGTTCCCTTTAAATCTAATACTTTCATGTCTTCTTGGTTATTGTGTATAGTTAAAAGACTATACCTAAACTTATTTTGTCCTTAATATTGGAGTTGGGAGATTTATCTACATTAGTACATTCAAATTGAAGCTATAGTCAAAGTTATGGCTCATCTTTCTATTTGCTAATAAAATATCTAAATCTTAAAATTAGAAGGAACCCAGGAAAGCTTTACTGTTAGCTGACAAGCTACACTCAGAGACAGACTAAGACTCATTTCTTCCACCAAGAAGCATGTACTGAAAATCTACCACGTATAAGGTCCTTTGGCGTGTGCTGAAAGATATACAAAGTTCATAAAAATCAGATTATGTCCTTGAAGAACTTACAATATAATAAAGGATACAAGGATTAGATAGAAAAAGTCTGACACAATTCTTGGTATAAAATGACCTTATAATTCATTTCCTGGTGCCTGCCCATGCAAAAAAAAAAAAAAAAAAAATCCTTGCAAGATGTAAAAAAAAACAAACCCAAAGTGGTTAAGGAAACATGAAATTGTAACATTTTCTAATGATGAAAAACATGCTTGTTGCCCACTCATATGGACTCTTCCCTCCCTCTTTCCCTAACAGAACCCTTACTGATATCCGAGTGTTTCCCACCCTAATCTGGTAAGAATCCCAAGGTATGGAAGGTGACTGGCTTAAGGAAGTAATAAAAATATAGTCCCCACTTACCCTCTTCCACTGAATCTGGATGAAAAGATGTCACACAGTTCTGGCCAAAGAAACATGAAGGGCCAATGGCTAAAGGAACTTCTGGGAAAGTTTTATTTTTTGATATAAAAAGGGCCATTTCTGGCTATTCTGTTCCTTTTTCTTCTTCCTACCCTATTCACAGCAGGAGAGTGGATATATTATCTAAATATAGTAGCCACTTTGCAAGTGTGAGGTGACAGGTACAAGAGAACGTACAAAAGAACTGCAAAATTACAGAGTTGAAAGTTTGGAACTATGAATTTGTGTTGGGATTTGGAACCAGCACAGATTCATATTTTAATTTTTCATGTTAGATGAGTAAAATAACCTACTTTAAAAAATGCTGTTTTTTTTTCTTGTCACTTGAAAACAAAAATGATTCCTAACTGAGACAACAGGAAGTAATTATGAACTAGAAATTATTTACTCTGGAGGGATTTTTTGGATTGTGCAATATTTCTATAACTACAAGAAAAAGAATGTTGGAGTCTAGAAATACATTAGTAATCAAGTTACCAAGCAATGATAGTAGCTGAAATCCAGGTGGCTTATACTGGTAAGGAAGAAACAGAAAGTTCTCTTTCAAATTGGTCCAAATGAAAGATAAGTGTATCTTATCTAGCAAGAAATTTGGAGTAAGGTGGGCTCCAGGATTGATTCAACATTGGCATCAAGACCTCAGATTGTTTCATTTCTATTTCTTCACTCTACTGACCTTTCATTCAAGAGTCTGGCTCCTCCCTTGGTTCCAGGATGGCTCCATTAGTTACATGCTTCACATCACAAAATATCAAAACCAAGGTAAGAAAGGAACATTTCACAATGAGTGACTAAATTGTTTACTGAGTCCAAACATTTTTCTTGGCTATTTTTTGTTGTATGCCAATTGCTTCTAGGGAAGCAGAATAAAATTATTACTATGAGGTTAGATTGACCAAAATGTACTGCCACATAGATTTAGGCATGGAGTCAAGTTTCCCTACATTTGCAAGAAAGGGTTGCATTCCTTTACATAACCAGATTTCCTTTAGGAAGGGAGAATAAGGAAAGGGATGCTAGATGAGAAACCAGCTATGTCTGCCAGAGTAGAGTGTTGAGAGTAAGGGAGGAGGTCCAAAGTACAAAATTACATGAGATTTGGTCATTAATGTTTAAGTTTGGTATTGAGGTGACAAGGGTTTAAGAAGCCAAGGGCTAAAGGCTTTATTGAACTGTCCTGTAAAGAGTAACTCCATCGAGGGTCTGGTGGGGAAACAGTGAAGAAGATCTATATATTCAGAAGTTTATTTGAGTAATTAGAAGAATTTTTCTACTGAGTAAAATAAATAAACACAGGCCCTTTTATTCAGAAGTATTGCCAAGAAAGAGACCAGAGATTACAAAGAGGGAAGCAATTGTTGGAAAAGGGGTCTAGACCAGCACTTTTCAATATTTAATGTGCCTATAAATTACCTGGCTGTCAGAAGGATCATGGTGAAAACTTATTATCAATATGCTTACCAATATAAAGAATATGATTCCTGCAGAGAGAATAAGTTTGTTGAGGGGACAGAAAGCATGTGAAAAATTGGGTGTCTTTTAAGAGAAGGAATGAGGAGAGAACATCTGTAGAACCAGAAGCTCATGATAACTAACTTTAATTGTTCACAATGTTTAGGAAGAATTTGCGTTAGCAAAGGTAGTAGAATGGCATGGGAATTTTAAAAATGGCAAAACTGTGAGTTCGCTGTCAGTGTATTTCATAAATTAGAACCTAGGTGAAAATTAATCAAAATTCTATTTCCTTTTGTCTTCAATTTTACCAAAAAAGAGGAGGAAAAATGAAATAAGTAATTTAAATTTACCACGCATTCTCTTAATTTCTGCAAAAGTACACATTGCAAGCTCTGGGTTAAAGCAAGGTGAGTTATTTTAATTTTCTTCAGTTAAGAAATTAACCTATCAAAGATTCAGATTTGAAAGAACGCAAAGTGCTTTATGTGGAATATGCAGAAGTACAATGAAAATTCACCAATAAGCATGGGCTCAGATAAATAAGGGATCCTTTGTCCCATATTTGCTGTGAAAGCTGTAACATGGAATCAGTTCCTATTTCCTCCATGGCATTAATAAATTTCGCATGTGTGTATGTGTGTGTAGGTATATGTGTCTTTAGAAATCATGAGTGACTCAGGCTGGTTAAGTGTTTAGAAATCATAGTTTTAAAAATATGGTTTTGACAAAAGGGAACAGAGAAGAATATGAGAGCTATTATTTTTATAGGAACTTTAGCATGGGACTAAGAGTAGCTCATTAGAATTTCCTAGAGAAGAAAAGAAGCCAATGGATAGAATTTATGAGAAGGGAAATTTTGACGTAATAGAAGGCAAAATATTTTATCTGTTTAATATGTTCAGCAGTTGGTTGGGTTGCTTTTCATAGCAGCAAGACTGGTGCTTTAAGTGTTGAAACAAAGGCTGATCTGCCAGGGACATTATGGGGGAGATATCTGCATTTACTGATGCTCTGTATTAAGTCCAGTATGCAACAATGTTATACTATGTATGGATGTCTTCTTCAAATTTTTCCTCTTATAAAATATTACTCTACTTCATCAGGGATAAACGCATTAAGTTTAACAAATAGAAAATACAAATATGATTACATTAGTATGGGTAACAGCAGAATTTTGAGAATGTCATTAAAGTGTTCCTATGACGATTAGTTTTCAGAAATATACTATCTTGGTTTGATTGTGCATACCTGGGATTTGTTTGAGCTATTCAAACAAACCTATTATACTATCACTCATTTTGACTGTCTATCCCTATTCTGACTGCTCTTCCCTCTGATGATTGATTGAGAAACTATGTTTTCTTCACATAAGTTTTTTGAGTATTTTCATCCTGTTTACTTTAAGTACCAGATCCAGATTATAGAAATCAATCTAAGGCTTAGCCATACATGTTGTTAATCACCCACATATTAATAAATACCCATAAGATGATGCTGATATCACAAGAGAATGAACGTTAGCTTACAAGGTTGGCTTTACTTCTTGCCCAAATAGCTTTATATTTATTCTTGCTACATTACACGTTTCTGAGGAATCATGCTAAATTTATAGCTTTAATTTTGTGGTTTTTATCCTTTTCAAATATTTCATTAGAAAAGAAAAATTCATTATATTCTGCTAAAGATAATATAAGTGAAAGTTCTATACCATATATACATAATGATTATATATCTGAGTTAGTTCTAATCGTAAAATTGTAGAGCGAATGATGTGAGAGAGCATTTATTTTCTCATGTAAGAAGATTATGTAATTAATACTGAGATGGCCTTCTCTAATAAAGTAAAACATTATTTTAGGCATGCCATATTTTTCATTCAACTTTAAGCATATTTTTCCTTATGCCATTCAGTTCATTGTGCATACATTTTTTTTTAAGTACTAACTTATGCCAGAAAATGAAGATCAAAGTGGGTAAGATGTTTCCTGTCCTCTAATAGTTCAGGGTCTTCTGGGGGTAAAAGTCACAGGAGCAGGTATTTAAGTCATAATCTGTTCAGAGAAATGAGGGAAGTAGTTCCAGGGAGCTATGAAGAAGGTTTGGAGGAAGTGACGGCTGAGCTGAATTTTAATGGTGTATAAAAAGTATGATTACAGTTTAAGAACTGTAAGTTGTAATTCTATCATGGCAATTATCTTGCAATAATTTCCTCATTTAAAAAGTGATTACACTTAGGAAATTATGACATAAAAGCGCATTGCAAAGAAGAAAAATATCAAACTTCTTTGCTAATGAAAAATCTATATTGTGATCTAGATAGCAGCACATTCAATCATAAAGCTCTTTCGAAATTTACCAAATAAATATTAATTTATTGAATGAATTATTTTTCTATAGCTTTTTACTTTCTTTATGTATAAAAGTAATTCTTATATTAAATTGCACAAAATTTGAAAAGAATAAAAACGCAAATAGTATTAAAGAATGCAAAATAATGTACTATTTCATGCAGAATTTGGGAAATTAATACTTATTTTTCAGGTTTCACATTCATAATCCTTTTTAACTGAAAGAGCAGCAGCAGCAGCATCACAAACCTTATTTTTGTGCTTTCTGCGTGCCAAATTCTGTTACAAGCACTTTTTTATGTACTTACTCATTTAAATCTCACAATTACATTACAAAGTAAGCACTGCATATGACAATATTCCCATTTTAAAGAAAAGAAAACTGAGTCACTGATTGATAAGGTACTTTTCCAAAATAGTTCCAAGAATGAAGCTCAAACATACTCCACATTCAACCTCTTTGGCACTAAAAATTTAAAAATGTGAGTCTCATAGACAGGAAACTACAAAGAATCTGTGATGGAGGCAGTCAAGATCATCCTGAAGAGAGAAATAGCATGCTGGGACTCATGAGACTGCTTAGGAGAGGACTACCATTTTGCTGTTATTGTTGTTTTGACGGAAGCAGTGTTCAGGGAAATCAGTGTGATAGAGGCAGCTGGCAAGACGCAGTTGATTAAAAAAATTAAACAAGATCAGCAAGTCAGGAAGCTCAACTTTGTAGACATTATCCAAATTCCTTTGGGAATAAGCTACAAAAGGATTGTTCCAGTTTAAGTACTAGAGGTCCTCGAAACAAAAAAGGCAGAGGAGTGTTCCAGGTAGTTCTCAGAGGCAGGGAAAAGCAGGTAGGACAGTTAACGCAAAAAACTGGTTGGCAGTACACTAGCACTGGTCTCATAAAATAGCATAAACTGCAGTAGCTGACTTCTCCCATACAACTAGAAGGCTGTGCCAGCAGAGGGAGCTACCAGCATAGAAGGCAATGGACTGTATAGATCAGAGCAAAGAATGAAAGTGCTACATTTTGGATAACAACCACAGCATGGAATATAGTTAACAAACTAAAGAACTTACTCTTCTAGGCCACTCAAAGCAAAAACCATGAAATGGGTCAGGGTAAACAGTGGGAATTATTTGCTCGTGATTTAAAGGCTGGGAAAATGTCCAAATGAAGGCATCATCCAGGTCATGCTTTCTTCCTGAAGACTGCTGCCAGTGGTCCTTGGCCCCTCTCCCACACAGCAAGGCACATGGTGGCCTCTGCTGGTCTCGCTCCTCTTCTGGGTCTTGTTGATTTCAGATTCCTGCTTCCCTGCCTTTCTCTCTCTGAATTTCCTTTTCTGGTAAAGGACTCCAGTAATAGGGTTAAGACCCATCCTGACTGAGTGGGGCACACCTTAACTGAAGTGTCCTCATCAAAAGGTCCTACTTACAAAGGATTTCTAGTGGGTTAGATTTTGATTCAATAATTTTTTTTTCTTGGGGTACATAACAGCTTCAAACCACCACAGGGTCCTAGAGACTCCTTCCAGCTAAGTCTGCTCCCCTGTTTTCAAACTTTTCTTGATGTGCTACTGTTTGATTTTTCTTCACAACTTGCTTTGTCTTCCAGGTGGCTTTAGAATTCTCTTCAGCAACACCGGATGCTACAAATGATGGAGCAATATCTTTATGTACTAAAGGGAT
This sequence comes from Myrmecophaga tridactyla, assembly GCA_004026745.1. Taxonomy (NCBI): domain Eukaryota; kingdom Metazoa; phylum Chordata; class Mammalia; order Pilosa; family Myrmecophagidae; genus Myrmecophaga; species Myrmecophaga tridactyla. The sequence continues at coordinate 7,934 of PVIY010002350.1, read as the reverse complement.
ATAAGGACACCTATAAGTCTTTAACAGGATATATTACTGTTCAGAAGAAAGGGTAAAGCCATGTTTATGGCCAACTAAAGCTAAAAATATTTAATACCGTTTCCTCAGGCTGTCTTTGAAAAACAATTAGAAGATATAATACAGAAGAAAGAAAAAGTGAATCTAGGAGGCAGCAGTAATGCATAACAATGGTGAGCAAATAAACTAACTAAAATTATTGCTCTTTGCTTAAAAATTAAAAGTTGAAAATAAAATCCAGGTGATAATTATGAAGAAAATGGTAAGGGCATTTAGAGAAGTAAAGGTATGCTGAGGTTAAAATCTTACTAATGGAGAAGCTGTAGATATGGGATGAATGAACATTAAACCAGTAGTGAAAATAATGAAGATAAAATTATGAAAAATAGAACAGATGGAAAGAAAGATAGGAAATGGTAAAAATCAAGTAGGATAAATAGAACTCACAAATTCAGATGACTCATAATGCAGTTTAAAAGATTATTAAAGAATACCTGAATAAATGTAGAAGCATACTGCATTTAATGGATGGTAACAATCATCTATTTTAAAAATATAAATTTTCTCTAAATTAATTTCTACATTTAATGTAATACTAATAAAAGTCTTAAAAGGCTTTTTGAAGGACTTTAACTAATGGTTTCTAAAATAAATATGGAAAGGCAAATGCTCAAATTATTTTTAAAGAAAGAAAATAGAAACAAAAGGGTAAAAGGCTGCCAGTACCAGATACAATAAATGTTTAAATGAAGGGATTTTAATTAGAAACCTGGGATCTTGAATTAGATATAACACATAGATCCACATAACGTAAAAGATAGCCAAGGATCCATGCATGTATTTGCTTGATTGATCGTTAACAGAGATAAGTTGATCATATATTGAATTTTTTATATAAGAGGTAAGATCTCAGAGGAAATATTGCCAGGACACTTGGCTTTTGGGAGACAATTTCCATAGGTCTTTTGCATTTCTGTATATTTTACTGCACTTTGGTCCAATCTTTGTTATCCAGGATATTTATATAGTCAGCAGATTTGGAGCCTAGGGATGGTGTCTCTCTCTAGAGCAAAGGACAGAAATGCTTAACACTCAATATGAAAGATCTGAGCGTCCTTAGCTCAGGGTTCCTCTGCATGTACACAAGTGCCACTTTATCCACTTTGTGTTGTTTTGTGGAAAATTTGTTTGGTGCAACTGGTGTAAAAATGTTGATGCTCTGGCTACTGCTAACACTCTGATTAATAAACTACTATTAATCATCCAGCCCAGAATCTCAGGGTACAGAACAACATCCATGGAACTGTGGCAGGCTAACATGTTAGCTTGTAAATAGAATAAGACTCAGACCCTTCAGCATTTTTTTTTTTTTTTTTTTTTTTTGCATGGGCAGACACCAGGAATTAAACCTGGGTCTCTGGCATCATATGCAAGAACTCTGCCTGCTGAGCCACTGTGGCCTGCCCCTTAAGCGATTTTAGTACTGGCTATCCATGTAAAAATATAAAATTATACCCTACCTTACAACATACACAAAATTGTTTCAAATACTTAATTGAGAAAACACAATTTTAGAACTATCAGAAGAAAATATAGAAGAATATTTTGTGAACTCTGATTAGAGAAGGGAAGACACTAACATTTGTAGTATTAAAAAGGGTAAAAAACCCTAAAGGAAAGGCTGTCCAATTATTTGAATATATGTACTTATTAAACAATAACAACAAAACTCTGCAAAAGGTGACATTAACAAGGTTAAAATTCAAAGAACAGAGGAAAAGAATATTATATATATATAATATATTAGGATCTAAAATATATAGTGGACATGAGTGAACCTGTATGAGTCATTAACAAATTGATACCACAGCTCAGTTGGAAAAGTAGTAAACTAAATGAACAGAAAATTTACAAAAAAAGAAAATAGGAGTGTCCAGCAAAAACATGAAGCTGTGTTCAATCTGATAGCCAGAAAAATGCAAATTAAAGCCAACATAAGATTCAATATTTCTTCATTAGTTTTGGGCATTTTTAAAGATAACTAAGGATGCTAAAGACTTTGTGGAAAAGATTGTGATAAACTGCTTTTGTGTAGAAACTTTGGGGAGGAGGTTGCTAGAGTCTGGACCCACATTTGTTTGGATCATTTCGTTATTGCTAAACACAGATACTTATCATCCTTAAACATGAAATAAATCTGTTAGGGAACACTTAGAAAGATAATAAACTTAAATCTCCTATTACAGGAGCAATGCACTGAACTGCACTGCAGAATTAGCACAATGAAGGGCCATTCAATTATGTGCCATGCTGTGATGCCTGTCCTTCTCACAATGGGATGCAGTCCATCCACACCAGTGAGCCCCAAAACACACTGCTTTTGCCACTGCTCTCCCATTCCAGAAAAGTGCAGTCCTCCTGCCTTTCCTGTTTTCTTACTAGCTCTCTTCTGAATCCCAGACTACTGTAGCTGTGTCTCATCAGTGCAATTTAGTTCCAAATTCTGCACCTTAACAGAAAGAGAGCTGTGGAAATTTTCTATACACTCTGATGGGAAATAAGGACTCAAAATTTGTAGGGATATTAAAATGTCATGGAATTGTTTAAAGATTTGTTGCCATAATAAAAGACAGATAATCTCCACCCCCTTTGCATAAATAAAATCATTTTTGGGTGTATACCTAGAGAAAATCTTAAAAATAAATAAGCAAAGCAAAGATGTCCAGTACTGCCTTATCATAATTTCAAAACTGGGAATCTAAATGCCTGCAAATAGTGGAAGGAATTAATCAAATATTGATAAATCTAAGTGTACAATACTATAATTTAGTTGATAAAAATGAACTAGATCTCTCACCATGGAGATATTCTAAAAAACATGATGTTCAGGAAAAATAAAAAGTGCAAATAGATATGTAGAGAAAGAAACCATTTATTCAAATAAAAGAGAAACCACAATCCCAAAATAGTATATTTATATATACACACACACACAAATATATATATTATATATATAACCTATATATACAACATATCTATATATCTATATCTTTATTTATACTTATATCTATATTTATACCTATATCTATGTAAGTTAATGGTCATACATGTAAGGCTCCAGGGAAACATCTGCCCTGTGTCTCAGTCCTGGCTTCTCATAACTCCAGGATTCCTTGCCATGTGGCTGTAGTACTGTGACATTTGTCTACATCACCACTTGCCCTTCTTTCTTGTCTCTGTCTTTACCTGGTATTCTCTCTGCCTCTGCTCTGCTTTTATATGATTTGAATTAAATGTTCACCCTATTCCAGTATGACCTCATTTTAACTTGTCTAACTCCATCTGCAATAAACCTATTTCCAAATATACAAGCATATGAGTTATAAAAGGTAAAATCATGACTCTGTTAAGAAAATGGAATGTTAATGACATTTTAGCATGGTTTAATGAACAAAAAATAATTACCTCAACAAAGGAGAAGGGCAAGTGTTCTGAGTAGTTTGCTGAAACAAATTACGAAAAGACTTTTTTCATCAATACTATAAATGGGCTATTGAGGATTTTCTAATGCTTTTTAAGGCTCATTTTAGTATTATGAGTTTTAATTTAATAAATGCAACAAAAAGGATAACTTTTGCCAATGATATAACATTTTCAGTATCAATCATTAATCAAAACAATAATTATGAAGGCTTTTTAGGAAATAAAATTAGAACTCATCTGACTTTTTCAAAATGGCTAATTTGGTTCATTGTTATTAAAATGGATTTTTATTTCTCAATTTCTTTTCAGATGTAAACTCTAAAAATAATAGGGACAAATAACTACCATTCATTAGGTACAGTTCTGGCATGACAAGCACTTTTCTGACACTTGATATACATTACCTCTTTTGAATAATTCTTAAAAGTAGGTATTATTAGTCCATGTACAAATCATAGGAAGCATGCAGAGAGTTTAATGATGTTTTGAAAGGTAACCTGGAATGGGAGTTGTACAGCCAGTGCTTAAAACTACGTCTGAACAAAACAAAACAAAACAAACAAACAAACAAAAAATTATGCATGTATGATTCCAGAGTCTATGGTGTAGCCACAACAGTCTTTTGGGTCAGTTTGAAGACCAGAAGTCTGTTGATTACTTCTGCAGAATTGTTTATGGTATACCTAAAACATTGCCTCCCCTTTTGATATTGATTACAATAATTAAGACAAATTTCAGGCAAAATTTTTAAATGTTGTACAGATTATCAAAAGGAATTATCAATGGAGACCCAACTTTGGATATTTCTTGATTTTTCCATTACACTAAATAATTTTATTTGCAGCAAGGGATATTTATACCCTTTTGGTTTATCCCCATTAAACATACACATTAGATACAAACAACACATTCGCCTGTTGTTGCAATATGTGAGAGGGTTCAAGCTCAGAAACAAGGGATGGAGCAAGGCTGACTTATCACCAGGTGTCAAGATTTGAAATCAGGAACTACTTTCTCTTTTTCCTAATGAAAGCTCTCCTAAAATAGAAATGAAAAGAATAAGACTGATTACCGTGTTTGCTATTGCCTGAATCTTCTTTCTCATGGCTCTCTTTGGTCATTCAGTCTCATTCAAACATAGTTCTCCTGATGCTTTCTCCAATCACATCATCCAAAGTGGCGCCTGTACCCACCAGTCATTCCCATCCATCGTGCATATCATGTCACTACTTTAAATTTCCTATATACAACTAACATGTACCTGAAATTATGCCTTTATTTAAGATTGGATTCATTTATGGTTTAGCCCTTCTGAACCTGTTCCTCATATTTGCAAGGACGAGAATACAAATGTAAGCCCCATACCATAGGTCAGATATTTAAAAGCTCAACACAGAGCTGACAAAATGTGAAATAAAACCCTGCACCTTCCTCTTTGGTAAAAATGTCTCCGTAGTGATGAAATTCTAAAACAAACAATATTATGGCTTTTATATGACTAGATTTGAAAAAATATTTTTTAAAATATGAATTTAATTTTTGTTATCTTATTTTTTGTTGATAATTCAATAATTCTTGGCTCAGTAATAAAATAGATGCATAATTCATAAAATATTATTTGTTTAGTCTATAAAATTAAAAATTTCTTATTTTCTGTATAATCACTAATTGTATTTTAATAAAGATTTTCAACTAATTTGGGTTCTATCTATTAGCATGATCTAAAGGATTTAAAAGTATGTCCAAAATGAAACAAAATTTGAATATTTTTTATAAAAATGTAAATAAAAGTTGTTAAAAACTTGAAAAATGACTTATTTTCAGATATAGTCAATGGATTATTTTCTGCTAAAGTATACAAAATTATCTTATAAGCTCAGAATCCAGTTGTAATAAATAAACACTAGAGTCAAAAATATTTAAATTCAGCTACATTTAAAATAAATCATGGAATCAAGTATTTTTATAAAAACCATCAGAAATCTTCATGTCCAATGTCTTTTTAATTACCATTGAAAGACTCTACCGCAAACCAAGTATGTTATATTTGGGCCTATTGAGACATAGATGTAAGAGTAATAGGGCTTGTTCAATGTTGTTAGCATTCCTCAGCTGTCCTGGGAAAGTCTGGGACTATTGTGCTAATTTTGACTACCTCTGAACCAAGAATTTAAAGAGGAAGAGAAGCAAGGAATGAATGCTTTACTTCTGGACATGATTCCTTGTCATATAAGAGACTATTGAATCATGCCATCTGAAAGGAAGGATTTTACAATTTAAATAAATTTGCTTTTCTCCTCTAACATCTGGGGTCCAGGAGGAACTCCTCTTGCTCAGGTCTAAGGCTGGTACTGATTAAACTCATAATAATGTAAGCTGTTTGAGAGCTGAGATGTTATTTCTCTTGGATGTCTAGCACCTAGCTAAGCATTTTGCACTGAGAAGGTTCTCAAATATTGGCTGAATAGATAAATGATCTGAAAAGCCTCAGGACAGGGAATTTTAACTATTTTCATCAAGTATAGCACTTTCAACCAGGTGCTCCATTTGGTTGTCTGTGGTATAGTACACCCAGATGGGAAGCATCATTCCTGTCCTTTGGAAAATGTTTTAATAACCAGTGGCCATATAAATAAGCCTTCATTTGCAGGGTATCCATTGGAAGGCACATTTGAGAAAAGACACTAAGGAAACCAAACACTAACAGTTGTTCACAAACCTGAAAAATAACTGGATACTCTTAATTTTTTAGCGTCACCTGGGTACATATCTGTACTAACTTAGGCAAGCTGGGTGTTTTCAAAATATGAATTTAAAGTATTATTATAAGTATCATTGGATTTTGCTTCTTGTGTTTAAGTTCCCTTTTTTCAAGGAATCATTGAAAATCTCATTCATAGACATATGGAAAATACATTGGTTTGAGAGTGACTACATATATCAAGAATTGAAGATTTAAATCCGACATCTGATCTGCCCAATTAAATTCCCATTTAAACTCTCTGATTTATTCCTGAGAGTCTAATTTATGGGTGATCTGGGGATCTTATAAATGGCTCAGGAGATTGACATTTAAAGGAGTCAGGGAAAAATTCCAATGGTGATACCATATAATCTCCATAAAATTCATCCCCCTTTATGCAAAGAATATCATTGCTTTGAATGATATGGTAGAGAGGTGGTTGGACATCTCTTAAGAGATTAATATTTTAAAATTCCTTTGATTTGCCAAGATGATGGTAGTAGGAGTTTAAGACCATGAAATGTGAGATGGTAGGATCATGTCTCCCAGATCCTTATTCTGAGAAACACGCAAGCATTTAATAGTTTCCTGCTTGGGTGGATTGTGTGAATTTGAATAGAAGCTCTTTGCTGTGGTCTTCTACCTGGGTGTAAAGAGCAGAATTTTCTTGATAATGTCCTGTGGTTTTTTATGTATATTATTGGAGGCAGGCTTGGTTAGCAAGTGAGTTTGCTCTTGCAGTCTCTGAAAGTTCACTCTCTGAAGTTTCCAGAGGTTCCCGATTCACCACAACACAGGAACAATGGTTATCTGAGGGTCCTCCTAGAATTGTCATCCTGATGTTTGGAGTCTCTTTCAGAGTAAGTGGAGATCACTGGCATAGTAGAACACTTCAGAATTGAACACTTGGTTGAATAATTACAGAACTGGGGTGTTCTATTGCAGAGGTACTGAACTGGCTTGGTTTATCCTGGCATAGGTGGAATATGGTGATGATTTATAGCAGGCTAATGCGATGGAAAGAATGGGGTTCAGGCTTGAATAGTGAAAAACCCTGTGTTTTCCTTTCAAAGGATGCACCCTATTGTCAAGTTTGAAAGATTTTCTGCTAAATGTATTGGACAATTTTTCCATAAAAGAAATGGCCTGCCCTTCTGGAAACTGATTTCAGAAGACGGCTTAATTCTAGTTTAATTTCTTGACAAAGAGGCAGAGTGACTTTTGCATAGTATCTTTCCATTGGTTAAATTGACATACATTTATTCATTTGTTAATTTATCAACTCAACAAATATTTAGTGAGTTCCTAATTTGTACAAGATATTGGGCTAAGCACTATTGTATGTTTTGAAAGCCCCCTTATAAAGGTATTCACAAAGTGATGTCAGGACAGAGAAGTAAGGCACAGAATAAGAATTGTGAACATCAGGAAAATGACATATGGGCAATGTTTGAAAAATAAGGAGGTCATTTACAAGGTATATAAAGGGAAGGAGAGGTTTCTAGTAAGAGAAAACAGAAGCAGGTGTTCATAAAGTAAGCAAGCGTGTGTTGCATGCAAGCAGCTGAGTACAGCTGGAGAAGAGGGTGAGAGAATAAAGAGTTTTAAGAGTTCTTAGGGGAGAGATTATGAAGGGAAACAAGTCACTAAAGTATATTATGTGGGTAACAATACAATCGGACTTGCATTT